>MKEJ01106658.1:0-10617 GCA_001753735.1 Embelia ribes
TCCAAACTTGAATATTTCATAGATTAAGGTTATGCAAGCCTCCGTTACAACCAAAAGGTCACGGATTCGTACCCTGAAAACAGCCTCTTTGGAAACAAGGGTAAGACAGATCCTCCCCAATCCTTGTAATGCAGGAATCAACTGGGTTTTCCATAAATTCATATATTTTGTGAAATCATGTAATAAAATTACAATTTTACAGGTGGTACAGTTACGAATCTATATGTCTACAACATCAGATTTCAAGTGGAAGAATGGACAAATACCGTTTTCAGTAGAAACTTGTCATGTGAGGTTTTATCATCCCAAATGAGCAAAACCACGCGTACCCCTTCTTGTGACTTGTACTTTAGCAAGTCGCCGAGGCAAAGCTCTCCACCAGAAGGCAACAGCTTTGAGGGTTCTCTCACAAGCCTCACCTTATGAAAAATAGACCATCCCACAATATAAATCAAGTGGTGAGCTTCCAATATGGCATGACAAATATCTTCCCAACACTTATTTTGCTTAAATATTTTTCCACCGTCGAGAGCAATTTCTGGTAGCATATCATCGGGCACATGAGCATCCTGATAAAGGGTCAAGTTCCCTCCTTTACGAAGTGGAAAGTACGTATTTGCCACCCCGGCACTGTCTCCTGGGTCGGTTATATGTGAATTTCCATCTCCAACTGGGATATACTGAATAGAGAGATGCAATTCAGGAGAGTTTTCTTCATAAGCTCCCAAAATAGGAAACCAACCATTAATTAAATTACCGGAGAGAATTTTATCAGCCGATATCTCCACTACACCTATAAGTTGAGCCCCTAAAACGTCATTGTCCTTAACTTGAAATTCAACTTTCATGACTGGATGAGCAACGAAAACACGAAAATGTTCGTCCCAAATAGGGTCCTCTGAGTTTGAGATCACTCTCGTTTTTGCCACTGTGGCACCCGATAGGCAGACCGAGACGTAAGGGTCGCTTGTTATGATAGAATGCATTTTACCTTTTCTCTCAAAGGGGGCACCGCAACCCGCGAACATAGTGAAACATTTCCTCATTCTTTCACTAGCTAAGTCCATGTTTGGAAGTGATTTTGCTTCTATGATTCTAATGTCTAGTTCCCCATGCAAGAATACCACACTATCGCTAATTTCACAGGACTTCTTTGTAATTGCAATATTACCAGCCATCTTGAAGATTTTAGGCTTGAAAACTATAAAATAAATGTGAATACGGAAACTCAATAAATTGCAGATCGTTTATTTGCAATTCACAAGTTTGGTCAATAAGATTGGAAATGAGCTCCACAAGACCTCTCAGCCGAATTGATTCTATGTCTCCAATGGAACTGATCCGAGAATCTCCCTTCACTATAGCATCAATAAAGCAAAATTGGAAGGAAACAGAAAAAATGAAGGCCTTATAGGAATCGCATTAACATGTAAAATATTGTTGCTTGGAGAAAAATAGGCAGTGCAGAATATTGCAAGAAAACTTCACGGCAATGTACAAAGTTTTGACACTCCCATAACAGATTCACACTTCAACCAAATCAAAACAAAGATGAAAAGAAATTGCATTAACAAGTATATTCGTTTTAAAATAGATGATAATATATAGGAAGAGGCCTTCGGTCAGAAAAAATGTCAAGTTACATAAATCATTTTCCAAGTTCTCATGCCTTCTAATATCCAATGATCGAAAAAAAAATTGAGGAACACTTCTGGCTATACATAGATTTCGCTTCACATTGTCACTCCACTTAAACCCTGTGTGTATCTTAATTTGGTTTAGCCCATTGTATACCAATTTCTCACAACAATGCATTTGACAAAATCGCTTAACTGAGTTCAGTTTCTTTTCAAAATTCTTCAATGGCTCAACCGTTAATTTGTGTTTTGCTTCGCAACTAAAAAGCATTTTCGGATCATGTATCCATTATACAAGTTCGTAACTTTCATTTCCCCATTGCATCAGTTAATTAAAACTCCAGAGGAAAACTAAGATAATCATTTATTGGCCAATAATGATATACGTACAAAAAATCAAATACAAAAACTGTTCTCTACATCCTTTGCATTGATCTTTTATTTAAAATTAAGATCAACGCACATAATAAAATCACAGACATTAGTAAAATTTTGGCAATTATCTGTATGTGAATTATTTTTTTTCAATATTGGAAATAATAATATACCCACAAAAAATCATGAACAAAAAACTGCACAAACACCAATACAGTTATATCATGTGAAAATTTTCCTATTTTAATTTTATAATTTCTAATGATCCATTTTGTGCAACCCTCTTCATATTCTAGGGTTCTTAAATAAATAGCAAACCTAGTTGACTTTTCCGTTCTCAAACATGCAATCATCGAATAGTTCATATTGTGGCGTTCCTTTGTTCTATATAGGAGCTATCATTGGCCATATAAGGGGACTATTTAAAAAAAAATTTAATTTTACATATAAATCCTATAGAAGTTTCGGAGGTAAAGAAGATGGTTGTTAGGGACATAAGAAGGGGGTACTAGAGAAGCCACCGGAAATTGATATAGCAATTATGCATAAAATTTGACAATTTTCATTATATTTAATATGCAGCTCCCCTGAAAAAAACAAAATTAATCTGTACATGGTTAAATAGTATCTGCCCCTTTCCCAAAAATCTTGGTTCCGCCCCTAAGGCCTGCCGTCTCCCGTCCGCCAATGAATTCATACCCAATCATCCACATATTCCAAGCACATTATTGCAGCATTGCTATTATGAGCTATTACATACATGAATACATACATAGATACATACATATAGATAGGTGTGTTGAATGTGTTACCTCTGGAAGAGAAGAGACGAATCAGAGGATCATCAGGATGAGAGAGAGAGGGACAGAGGTGATGGTGAGGACCCTCGCTACAACAATATGTTTGTTTTTGGTGACGAAATGCCATCACCATCACTAACCGTATTTGGCGGGAGCTCAACGGTACCAATTAAACCCCTCTCTCTCTCTCTCACACACACACACACACCTGATATTTTATATACAGAGAGAGAGAGAGAGACGCGTTGATTGGTCAGCTGTGTGCTGGATAGGGCTGTACTTTGTTGATGCTTTGAATTACACGAATGGGCCCCGAAATATGAAACCTTTACTCTAGTGATCCCGTGAGTTTTACTTTTCTATTTTTTATTTTTGAAATTTTAAAAAATATGACACGACTTATTTGGACAATCAGCTTCAACAAGACCACATTGAAGTAAGTAACAAGACATGGAAATTCTTAGATTAGTATTACATCAACTCACAAAACATATCCAAAAGATTATGCAGAGTGCTATTATGGAAATGAATTACAATACGTGGTAAGTGCATTTTAAAGGGAGAAATAAATAATGACACATAGGCATCCATGTCAAAATAAATCTTTTAGGTAGAATTTGTATGGAGAAGTATTATTTTATCGCAATGGTTAGTTTATACAAAAGTCGAGTTGAGAACCAATTCTAAGTCATTGGAGTGGGGAGAATTCCGTTCTTACTGCAAGATTGTATAATTGCAAATTGCATCTATGTACTACCTCAAAAGAAACAAAAACTATTCTCAAAAGTCACGTCCTCCCTGGCCTTGATTAGATTAGTTAACTATTGATGTACAAAAGATGTGATTAATTGTAGATGTTCCAAATAAACTACCATGGACAAGCCGACAATCTTTAATGGAAATCATGGACTATTATATAGTTGAGATTTAAATCTTAAAGATAAGTTACGTCCAACCCATCACAATTATTTACTATTTTCCATAATATGTTTCATTTGCATAGTACTTTTCATTTTTTTTTTAACAAGAGCTTGATTCATCCCCAAATACATCGTAAATGCACCATGTGATACTTTTTCCTAATGGTTTTGATGTACGAATAACCGTCCACAATATGAAGCAGTTTCTTACTTTTTACAGATAAGAAACCAGACTAATGTAATGAAAATTATGTTTACAAATTGAAACTTGCGCTAGAAATCATTAGAAATACCCTTTCATAGCGCATAAACCATGGACCATTTCGGCTTTAGCTATGGTCAACTTTTGTCCCCTATTGGTGCTATCTGTATCAGGTACGCAATCTATTCTCAATAGCTACGGATGATTTTAGACTGAATCCTCTTAACTAGAACGATGGGCACCCTCCGCTTTCTAGATGCTACAAAGCTGACCTTGACTGTTAGATTAGAAACCAAGTTGGTGAATAAAAAACCAATAGCTGAAAATACAAAATCCCCAAATTGAAATGCCCCAGCAAATTCTAAGTAAAAACAAGTCTTCAAATCTTCCTTTTTTGTAACACCTACAAAATGTAGAATACTTTTCAGGTTCTCAAATTCAAAAGAATATACGTTCTAATGATAATCATTATAACATATTGAGCGGGTGTTTTGATTTTAAACTGAATTCATTTATTTGTTTCTCAAACTGGAAACGGTTAATTTTTTTTTTTAAATTTCTATATTAAAGCCTACAGTGCATCTGACTGCATATTTTAAAATATTTTTTGTTGTCGACTTATAAAGACTAGAAATTTTACTATAGATGTATCTGACACTTTTCTTATCTTAGTAAGAAAAAACTAGTTTTTTTTTTTTTTTTTTTTGCTAGAAATTCGATGTAAAGCTTTTTTTCTACAAACAGGTCCAAATGGATAAAAACTCATCATAAACTTATTGTATTAAACTCATTCATAATAACGAGTCATTTATCTAACGCACTTGTCTACAAAAATTGGAGTACAAATGTATCAATAATTAAATTCTTTGAAAAGTAGACATCTTTTCTCGGCCATCTAGGTGGGGACCAAACTCCTAAATCGACACGTGTATAAAATCAACAGATGAAATTGTTATACCCTAGATAGCCAGGACCACAGGTATCAAAGTGTTATACATAATTGGTGTAAAGTGTATAATATTAGGTATATATAATCAAAGGTTTGCGCATCATTAGCTAAGATTGGCATTTTAATTAGTAGTTTATTTAGTTCTAAGATTTATTTTCGTGGTTATGTTGTCAAATGTCGATAGATTTGAAAGCAACCTTCATTGAAGATCTAAAAACAGAATGATTAAAAAAAAAAATACTAACTCAACATACGAGTTTTAGATCACTTAGTCTAGAAGAAGTTCACAAGTAGAACCCTAAATCTAATTAAGTGGAAATGGAGAAACTTATAAAGCTAATGGTAATATAATTATAATCTCTTTCATGCATTATATACTTAACTACACCATTTTCATTCTAATTTAGTTAGGGAGAATTGAAACGACAAATCGACTAAGAATTCAAGCCGAAAAGACATATCATCGTAGAATTAGTAAATCTAACACCTCATACATTTGATTTCATTACAATTTAGTTAGGGAGAATCGAAATACTGCCTGCATTTCTTTTTTCTTTTTTCCCTTAAGATTTTTTAGTTTACCTTTATTTATTTCCTATTTACCGATATATCTCTTTTCCAAAAATATGATATAGCATTTCTAGAATTGTTAATAAATAACCGCCTAATAAGATGTATGGATCTAAATTACTTGTCCTAGGAAAATACCATTGTAAAGTATAGACTTGAAAGCATATAATTGGGGTTCGCATCGCATACTTTAATTTAAGTGAAGGCACCAATTATGAGTTGAAATCCAGTGGGAGCTCCTCTTTACACGTACAAAATAGAGGAAACTTTCTATATGAGTTGAACTAAAATCAAAGTGTCTCTTCACATGAGAACTTTTCTAGTGGGTTCCAACTCTAGGTTCAACTATATTGTTTTCCACCTTGGCCAAGAGGTGGGGTTTCCCTTTCACCAACTAATCCTCCTAAAAGAAAAAAAGAAATTAATGGTATATTAGAAACAAATCCATGGGAAAAAAACAAATAAGAGATTAATTTTATCTTTTGATGTGGGTCTCGCAGATGTTGCTGCCCAATAGTGTAGTTCTTCTCATGTGCTTGAGAGGAACGGCAATGCACTGGCAGATATAGGAATTGAATTTAATATTGGAGTGTTTAAATACTCTCTTACAATTGAACATGAATGAATTCATATAAAAAAATTAATTAGGAAGGTGTAATTTGTATTTTTAACTTGAGTTATGATACTATGAAACATCATAATTCTGAAATTAGTTTTTCAAAAATTATCGCCTAATAATTCAAGAAAAAGTGATTTAACTGATCAAAATCTTATATTCTAATTAATCATAGTAAAAATCAAACATAAAAAAATGATTAAATCTTTTTTAATAAATGAATTAACTGTCGCAGATAATATATGTTGTTAACAGTACAAAATACAATGTTGGTATAACATTTGGAATAATATCTCTTTGAGAAGACTTTAATCCAAAAGGTTAATGACATATATAGTTATATATGACAAGCTAATTTTTTAAACCTTCCTTTTATTATTATTTTCTTCGTTTGGGGGCAAAAAAAAAAAAAAAAAAAAAAATTTAGACCTGTCCACCCAATTTCTGGTTAATACTACTTAAGTTTAGTATTTAATTCTAAAATATATAAAGTGAATCCACGCTACTAGCTTTTTACTTAAAAAAAACTAAAAGATGAAATAAAGAAGGTTTTTCATTTTTTTTCATAAGTATTTGAATTTTATTGTAAATTAAAAACCCTTTAAAAACATTTCAACATGGAATGTTCCGGATATACATAATGTATAGGAAAAAAACATTGTCTAAAATACTCTTCTTAAATATTAAAATTTTTAGCACTTTTGTTTTTACCAAAAAAAGTCGATATCAAATAAGCAAATAGAAAATAATATTTAAAAGGTGTATGAGTGTTTTTATATGCACTCCTTAAAGAAAACTTTATAACTAGGTTCCGTCCAAATTACATTCTAGCACTACTGCATTTAAAGTGGATAACGCAGTTAATTAAATTTACCTTTGTGGTTGTCAATTATTGATCTATGATTGCCAACAAATGAAACCTATACTTCATTAGTTTTCTTGCCATGGACTACATCTATAATTTACAAAATTTCTATTTTTTATTTTCTACATCAAATTATCTATCACATTTAAAATATTATTTTTCCTTTAACCATTCCTTACTTAAAATCCACACATATCAATACACTTAATTGCAAAATATTAATTATTTAATTATATATTAATAAAAAATATATTATTAATTCTTAGCTTTAAATTTATAATTTTAATTTATTTTATTTATTAATTTATTATATAAATAAAAAATATAAATAGAATCTTTCTCTAATCAAATGAAGAGAAAGGGAATAGAAGTTATATAATAGATGAAAGATATAAATAAAAAATTACATAAAAAATTATTATATAAAAATTTAAATATATATCGAATTGCTTAATAAATAACTATTATTCATTAGCATTAAAATAATATATATTTAAATTTATTTTTTAATAAATATATAGTTTAAATATTAAATTTTAAATTCAATTATATTTTTAATTGTATAATTTAAAAACAATACTTTTCATAAATATTAATAAAATTATAATTATTCATTTTTAAATATCAAAATTATTTTCTATGTACTTAAAATTTTTGTTTATATGTCATTTAGTAGTTTTAAGTTTAACAATTATTTTAAATATTAAATTTATAATTACTATTTAATTATTTTTATTTTAAATACTAATATTATATTTTTATTATTACTTAATTATAATATAATATTTTTTTAAATATAATAGTAAAAGAATGTGATATGAGAAATAAATAATAGTTATTTAGATTTTGGGAATCATTTTAAAAAAAAATTATTTTAGATAACGACTAGGTAATATGATGTAGGGTAAAAAAAATAATATTATCTAACTTTTGATTACATAAAATTGGAAAATAATGTATTTTAAGAAATCTGATGCAAATGCTCTTGTGAATTTCCAAGTTTAGGAATTGAAAATGTGGTGGCAACAATTTTACCTTCATGATTTCAAAACCTCCAAAATCTAAGAATTGGATTTGTGATATCATGTGTCTAAGACTATAATTATAGAATACATGTGATGTTAACGAGTGTCTTTAAGGTTATTGCAAATGCTTTACAATTTACGATGTTTCATAAGCAAATATATTAATATCAATAAATAAACATAAGAAATATGTCAAGTGGTGCAAACTTTGCATAAATTTGTTTGTTAGATGGCTTGTGCAAAAAAACGTAACATAGTTTATGGCTCTTGACCAATTATATAAGAGCAGTCTTTTAACATTACCCTTACGTTAACTGTCCTTAAGTTTTGGAACTGGTTTTAACTTGTTCCCAAATTTGTAGGTTCCGTATCAATCTTAGAGGTTTCATACCAATCTTTATAAAATGGCAATTTTTCTCATTTAATCAAAAACTTGAAATGTCTTTCTTTTTCTAGAAAATCTCCATAACATACTACACTAAATCATAAATTTACTATTCATAATTTTTTTTAACAAATAATTTTTATCAAATACTTTATAACTTTAGTCAACATTCGAAGAAAAAGTATTTTATATTTTATTACATAATACATAACCATTTCAACAATTTTAACAACTTATTTAGAATCTTTCAAAAAGAAACAACTTATTTAGAAGTATTGGTGGGACCAATTTCTCAATTTATTAAATTATTATGGAAAAATGACTTTCTAAAAAGCGAACAAGATGGGCCAAGTGCTCTTGAGCATTTGCATAAGAACAGATTTCTTAAAATACAAAAAGAAAAATAAAAATAGACTATATCTCTATTTTACAAAATTTTTATTTTTTACCATCTACATCAAATTATCCATCATATTCTCCACTACATTAAAAAATTATTTTTTTTAACCAATCCTTACTTAAAACTCCAACACACCAATACACTTAATTGAAAAATATTAATTATTTAATTATATAATAACAAAATATATATTATTATTTTTAGCTTTAAATTTATAATTTTAATTTTAATTAATTTTTAAATTTTATTATATAAATAAAAAAAATATTAATAGAATTCCTCCTTAAGTAAAGGAAGAAAAAGGAGAATAGAAGTTATGAGATAGAAGAAAAATATAAATAATTTTTTTATAAAAATTTATTATATATATGATATAAATATAAATTATATTTCTTAATGAAGAACTATTATTTCTTAGCATTAAAAGCAAAATTTTTATTGTAAAATTTAACCTTAATTTTTAACAAATATATAGTTTAAATATTAAATATTAAATCTAATTATATGTTTATTTTATAATTTAAAATATAATATTTTTTCATAAATACTAATAAAACTTATATTTTTTTATTTTTTAAGAATATTAGAATTATTTTTTATATACTTTAAATTTTATTTTTTATGTCGTTTAATCGTTTGAAGCTCAACGATTATTTTTAAATATTAAATTTATAATAATTATTTAATTATTTGTAATATTTTTATTATATTTTTATTATTAGTTAATAATAGATGAGTGAGTGGAAAGAAAATATATTAATTTTTTAAATATAATAATGAAATTATATGACATAAGAAAGAATTATTAATTTTATATGTTTAAGGAATGAATAGTAATTATTTAAATTTGAAAAAATATTATAGTGATTCTTTATGTTAATTACCTATCAGATAATATGACGTAAGATTAAAATATAATATTACCCATCTTTGGCTAACTAAAATAGGAAAATAAACGAGCTTTAGTGATAAAAACTTCCAAGATTATATATGCGCCTCTAACGAGAATTAGGCCATTATTGCACTTACAGTCCTTAACTTTTGGAACAGACTTTAGTTTGGTCTCTAGATTTGTTGCTTCCACCAATTAGACCCTAACGATTTGAAAACTTCAAAGAATTTACCCAAGAATTGAATTTGTACACCTCATGCGACTAGGGAAAATAATCTAACAAGTGACAAGAGGTTCAAAATTAACATAATAGGTACGTTGAAAAAAATGACCGAGTATAAGCCTCAAAACTTTCATTGAGTTAATATGTCATTTGCTTGTTGAAAAAGGGCCACTTTTATATATTTTAACTCCCTTCATCCCATTGTAACCCCACATTTTCGAAATAATAAACAAAGATGATATGAAGCAAAAATCGCACTGAAAGTCTCCATTCACGATTTAAAACATTCCCATAAAAACGTCAACGACAACGAAAATAAACATCAGATGGTCTTTTATCATGTTTTAGCCTCTTATTACATGAAACAAAATAAATATTAAAATCTACAGTATGATCAACGGCCTAAAAAAGTCTGCAAAACAAATAAAGTAAAAAGACATAAATTCTCTGGACATCGCAATCATCAAGTGAACATTAATCTAAACACGTTTCCCATGAACGTCCCCACTTGTTTCTGCTTGGCGTTTTATAAGAAGACAATGCAACAAAATGCAATCAAATAGCTATGAGTCAAACATATATCCAGCAATGATGAAATAACAACTTATACGATATAATACTTAGAGCAAGTCAACATGAATTTATGATAAAAGCCCACAACCAACTTATCGTACATTAGACAACATGTAATGTAATAATCGACACTTCCGACCAACAACCAGCTCGAGTACCATATTTCTAGGCTTTACGCTTAAAGG
>MKEJ01106660.1:0-11884 GCA_001753735.1 Embelia ribes
ATCTTGGGGGATTGTGCCTGATGACTGAGGAGATGGCGAGTTATTGGAGCTCGAGGATAAAAAGACCAATACTGTGAGTTATTAGAGCTCGATGATAAAAAGACAAAAACTGTGAGTTATTGGAACCCGATGATAAAAAGACTAAGACTGCGAGTTATTGGAGCTCGGGGGAAAAACCAATATGGCGAGTTGATTGAATTTTAGGGGTAAAAGATCAATTGTAATCCGAGGTAGTGGAATTCTTGGTTGGTGTGATACCAACAAGTGGTTTTGGATGTTGAAAGATGAAGAAAATAGTGAGTATGGGGAACTATTTACCTCTGTCACAAGATTTTGGAGAATCACCTAGTATTGGTGATATTGAACATTCTCCAACTGATCGATGCCGGATACATTCTCCTTGCTAGGTGTGAAGGGGGAGATTGATGGGCCACAAAGGGACTACAATTATTCACACCATGGCTTCACGTGGTGATGATGAGCATGAATCATGATTTTATGTGTCTATAAAATGGCGGCAGGTTTATTCCTTCCAAGAGCATATGTGTCCCAAGGTGGAGGCACCAAAAAGAGTCACCATGTATGTATGCAAAAGTGCACCAAAAGGTGAGTGCCAAAATGTGAGTGACATCGTTGAGAGCACTATTTGCTCTGTGAGAGTTGTGAAGGGAGTGACAAAATTATTGTAAGAATTTTGTATCCCTCTTTGAGTGATTTTATTGTTAATAAAATTTTAACTCATCTCCGTTGACGTAGTCACAGTTGGCTGAATCATGTAAATTTGGTATCATTTAATTTTTTATCCGTATTATTTTTGTACCACCAACAGATACCCATATATATAATTCACGAACATGGAGAGACCGAAAAAAGAGTAGTGCTACTTTTCAAGATTTAAACATAAAAATCTTAAATTAAAATTTTTTCTTTTCTTTTCGGGTTTGGTGGTGGAAAAAGCTTATGTTAGCATCAGGTAGAAAGAGCTAAATCGCTAATCGGTATTTTTGTCTTCAATTTTTTTTTGGGTATATATCCCCAAGTTTGAGCTCCCCTGGACTCACATAGACCAACACATAGGAAAATTACGTGGTTGATTAGTTCGTTGAGAGTATTGTTGAAATATGTTAAAAAAATAATAATAATAATAATAAAAAAAATTATGGTTGATCTGCATTACTAATAATTTCCGACAGGAGTGAGTGTTTGCTATCATGGTTTCGCATGTCATTGTTACCAAAGAGTTATATATAATAAAGTTTTTTGAGTTTATTTTTTTTATATCACCAAAGTCAAATTTTCACATAAATCTTTGAAGCAAAAGGCGAGCTTTGAAGAGATAGAGAAACTGAAAGAATGTCAAAATTCATCCCTTCGCGCTATAACGATATATTAGGGAAAAATGACAGCCCAAATATAAGCAAATCCATCAATTCAATAAACTACCAATGTGTGATATAATTTAACAAATAAATACTATGAGCTTATACAAAAGAAAACGCATCTAATTGATGTTTCATTTCCCCTATCGATAAGTTTATGGAAAGAACTATTTTTTCGACCCCGGATGAATAAATTTCCAAAAGATATAACGTGCGCTGAGTTGGAAGGAACGGCAATTCATATTTCATACCATCACTAAATTGAGCACATAATTATAACTGCGGTTGACCATTTGATATAAGAAAGTTTTGATATAAGAAAGATTATATGCGAGATGGAATGGTTATTAAAATTTGCAAGATTCTCATTATCGTAATTAAAAAATTTATGATATGCTGCGATGGTTAAAATATAAGTACGGCTCACTCATCGAGGAGCTGCCAATGCTCGACCAATATACTCTGATATATTTGTGAATCTTCTTCTATATAATTAAAACTAAATGAAGAGGTAAACGAAGAGGCTAAAGGAAAGGGTTAAAGGAAGAAAAAGAAACATGTGCAAATAGATCGAGCAGCGTAAACACAAAGGAAATTAAAATTATGTAACATATACTCTAGTTTGAAAATAAGAGAAAGTGGCAAGGGCTTTGCTCGGGCATTGTGAGAGAACTTGTCACGTTCTAGATTTTGATAAACTTAAGTTGCGTTTAATTTGGATTATATAGTTAATTTTTTGTTTTTCGCTCACTCTATTTTTCTAAATAATATTGTTATAATGAATATAAGTTAAATATGATGTGAGTTTATACCTTTATGGCATTGTGATCGCGTCCTATTATTTCATAATTTTTTAATATGTTATCTGCAGTTGCTTGGGTAGGAACTCATTTTTATATGTCACTGGTTCTAACGTGATTTTACAATGCTGATACGATGAATAACATATATGCATATATTATCTTCTTTGCATTTATATATGGACATGCATCCGAACTCGACCATGTAAAAGTTTTCCAAACCGATACCCTGATAAGTTGCACTATGGAAATTACTATCTTGATTGGAAAATATGCATTGAAAAAATATTTGGAATTATACATATTAGGGATAGCAATGGGATAGGTTTTCTTAAATTGAAAATCCGTCCAAAATTTATTAAAATTCGTTAAGGTACATTATTGATTTTTGGATGAATATGGTATGATATTTAGATACCTATTACGGTTTGATGTGGTTTTGGTATTGTACCCTCGGGTAACGGATACCTGATAATCGATTATTTCTAATAAGAAACCCCTTGTACAAAAATAAATATATCTATTTATTAGTATTTATAAATATATAGATATGTAGTATCCTGTGAAAAAATATTTCTATATCAAAAATATATGTTGAAAGTTTAAACCCTAATGTTCATCGCCTTATACGTAGTCGTGCCCACTGCCATCTTATTTTTGAGGTTGTGAGACTAATTTAATTTTGACAAATTTTCAATTGCATTTTACATTTGTTTGATTTTATTTTTTATTTTTTGAGTTGTTTATCATGTACTTATATTAGTTTTAGTTTTTGAAAAGAGACCTACAAATATTAGCGCTAAACGATTCGAAAATGAGTGTCGTGGAAATGTCAATGAGATCCGATTAAAAATAAATGATAAATGATTTGTAAATAGATATTTTTAAATGGTACAGATTTGATATTTTTTTCTAAAAATGTAAATGAGGTTTAGACGGATTTATTATTACGATATATCATAATTTCGTGGATACCGTACTCGTTCCTGCTCCCAATACATTTTGGAAAATATTGATTTTCCGCTCTTGGCCGAGTAAATATAAATGGTATGAATCACGTGTATAAAATAGTATTAACATCTATTTATATTTATATGGTAGATTTTATGCTTTAATTTTTTTTAAAAAACATTAACGTACACGTTCTAAATTATTCAAGTATTTAATAGTTTCGCAAATTGGAAAACTATTTCTGTTAAGTAATATGTTAGATTTAATTTTATTCAATTATTTTCTAGAAGATTTATAAGTTTCCAATCTAGTATTTATATTGATTTAATTGGATTAGATTATTATTATTATAGAGATTTGATTTGATAAGGACACATTGGGGATTGTTAATTGAGTCTCAAAATATTGAAGATTATGAATTATTTATAATTGATTTTATTATGATTTGATTGGATATAATTTAGATTTAGAATAATTTTATGCAATTTTCATTTTTATTACTTATTATATTATAAATAGGGCCTTGTGCCACTTCTATCAATTTTTAATGTGAAGCTATTTTTTTTCTTTTTTAGATTATTTAACAACATCTAAACTTAAAAGTATACTAAATTATCTCTTGGTTTACCAGTATATTTATTCTCAATGCTTAAATTTTAGTCCCTATACCTCAAATTTGAAATAGAAATTGAAATATAAGAAACGTCCACATCAGATTACCAAAACTTAAAAATATTTCTGCAGATGAACAACAATCCACCAGTTATATATATATATAAAAGATAAATGTGACAAACCTTCAATTTTTAGGGTATAAATTGTTAATAACAATCTGACTTCTAAAATTCACAGTATATTATTCAAATGATTAACTGTTATATTATAAAAAAAGTTTTTTAATATAAAAGATCCCGTTATTTATTTCAACCATCGGATTACACGAGTTTCGTGTATTTTCAATCTCGACCATCGGATGATCGTCTCATATTCCGCAGTATAGAACTGGTAGCTGGATCATCAAATTGATCAAATCAAGGGAATTAAGTGTATTTGTGAAAACAAAAAGGAGTAAATGGCAAAAACAATGTTTGAGGACACGTGGCGTACTATGAATGGCTTATTAATTGAAACGTGTCGAAAAGGTAATCAAATTGATTAAATCATGGGAATTAAGTCTATTTGTGAAAACAAAAAGAACTAGACGGCAAAAACAACGCTTGAGAACACGTGGCATAATATCAGCAGCTTATTAATTGACACGTGTCGGATCCTTGACAGTTGGAAAAATATAGTATTTGACTTTTCTTATAAGTAGAAAACTTGAGAAAGAGACTTATCGATATTTAACCACGTGGTTCGATGTGCTTTCAGTATATATATTATTTTTATAATATTATTCTTAAATTTTTTTACAAGTATTAAACTTTTATATTTTATAATTATTCGGTATTATAAATTATATTAGTTTCCAACTAATTAGTTTTTTAACCAAACAAAATTATAAAGGACAGTAAAATTTTATTTATCAAGATTTAACATAGCTACGTTACTTACGGAGAGAGGGATGTTGCGGCAAAAAACAACAGCAGGATCCTGCTGCTCAATTTTGAGCCGCGGGATCTTAATCTAATGGTTCAAATTTTTTAAATTTATCATTTATAAAATAAATAAATAATATTGTAAAAAAAATCTGAACCATTGGATCAAGATCCTGCGATTCAAAATTGAGCAGCAGGATCCTGCTACCTTATTTTTGGCCCAACATCCCTGCTCCCCCAATAAAGAGCCTCACTTAATGATCCCATCACACTTTCCAATATGACACATCAGTGTCACATCAGCATAACTCTTAGATAAGTGCCTCAACACATTTTCTTCTTCAATATAAGAATCTTCGCTCTTCAATCCTCAACTATTATTTTTATGATTTTAAGTATTTTTTATGTCTAATAACAATAATAAATCAATAATTATTATAATTGAATAATAATTATAACCCTTAACCATTACCTTTTATGTTTATTATAAATATTATTATATTTATTATTTTTATTGTTGTTATCATTAATATTACAAAGTTACCAATATCATTATTATCTTTTTATATTTATTATAATAGTAACAGATATTAATCCACAAGTAAAAATAAAAAATCATAATAATAATGAAAAATTAATACCTGTCGAATACAAAAACATAAATAAAAACAAATCATAATAATTGCCAGAATAAAAGCAACATAACAATTTTCAATGACTAGCTAGTTGAAACCGATGCCAAATATTTTCAATTAAGTCTTATTGCAATTTTTGATGTACTTGCCAATTAATTTTTTACGTACTTGCCGATGCTGAAAAAATTTCTCAACCAAGTCCAATGATTAGGATCCATACTTTTTTTGAAATGTCCACCAATAAAATAAAAATTATTGGGAGAAAATGTACCATGAGAATTTGGATGTTGTTTGGAAATGTTGGATATGGTAAAATTATTTGTGTACAAATGTTGAAGAATAATGACGTATTTATAGAAAAAAAAATTGAATAGAAAGCCGTTACAAACGGCTAATTGAGGAAAGTTTAATTTAACTTCACACTGCCAATTTTTCCGTTGCCTAGAGGATAAATGAATTTTTATTTTTTTAATTGTAGAGAAAGTAGAGTTTAAAATGATTAAAGTAGGGTGGGACCCACAATTTTTTGATTTTCTCTTCTTGTGTTAGGTCCCCTTAAGGTCTCTCTCCAATGGGGCACAAGGACCATCAGCTGAGGGTCAAGGGGTAAAAACCCTCCATTGGAGGTGCTCTTATATATGGGCATTCCGATGGCTCGGCCTACTGGACCCATATTGGTTTTCCTGGATCATTAACTTAGCTGAGAATAATGAGAAGAAATTTCCATTTTGATTTTAGAGATTAAATTGAATTAATATGGTCTAATCCTTGGACTAATTAGAGTATGTGAATATACTTTGTGTTTGAAGATGGTAAGTTGGCCTCCAACATTTGTTCGATTTCCTTGTTGGACCCGGAGTAGAGAAGGCTACTTTTAAGACTTTAACCCTAAAGACTCGTGAGTCAAGTTGTCCCGAATTGTGTGTTGTTGTAGCCTGAGAGGTGAATTGGCTCAAGTTATACCCATGTGTTGTGCTATGAGAAAATTGAGAAAAATATGAAACTTAAGAATGGGAATTAATAGTGGTAACGAGTTTTACGGATGGACTTTCAATGATTTATGAGATCATGCACTTGTGCTATTTTACGAGTTAGAATTGTGAGCTCTAGAATAATTCAGATTATCTATATGCCTGTTTGAATATCATAATCTCTTGTGGTGGTAAACTTAATGCAAAATATTCTTACCGCATGTTTAAGTTCCTTTTGTTTGCTGTTGTTTTTTCTTTAGATAAACAAACAGAGAAAAATCTTGGCCTGTTTAACATATACACGTGGCTCAAAGTAAGCAAAGCTCACTCGAGTAGTATTTAGTTGGGACTTGGGAGTTGTTCATATGCATATTTTTAGACATGGTTATTTGGGGCATTTGGCTAAGAGTTGTTTAAGAATAAATTTCTGTTTTTTCAACAATGGGGAACTGTTTTATTCCCAAAATGTCTTGAGATTTATTCGAGGTACTGGAGAATATTTTGTTTTGAAATTTATTTATGGTATTTATGGAGGTTTGGCTGGTTTAGTCTTTCTCGTTGATGATTCTTTGAATCCTAAATGAATTAAATTTTCTCTATTCATAACCATACGTTGTTGGTGTCAATTGCTTGGGAGGATGTGAAATATGAGGAGTGACAATCCAAGTACTCAAACACATTAATTCATTACTTAATTGAAAAGAAGCTTAAAAGAGAGAGGAATGTCTTGCTCATTTAATACTGGTGCAAGTGTGAACATAACTTTTTTAGTTATAAAAATAAAATTTTATTTTTGAAGCTGAAAAAAAATTTTCTCACTATTACACCAGGATAAAATAAGTCTATGACACTCCTCTCCCCTCCAAAGTGAAATCTACAACCAACTTGGTAATTTCATTTTATTCAAAAAAAAAACATATGGAATTTCTTCTTGTGGTACTCCTTGCTAAACGTGTCAATGGGGTACAATCGGGAAATGGGTGAATAGTTTTGTTTTTTTTATTAAATTGGACGATATGACAAAAGATAAGGGGGGGAAATTGAACAGTGTTAGATAGGTGAAGTCCAAAAAGATATCAAAAGTTGAATTTAATAAAAGGAGGGTTTGTGTGGTAGAAAGGAAAGGGACCCCCATTCTATATCATAGACCCTAACACATTTCTCTTGTGGGGCCCCTCCCTTATTTCACCCCCCTTATAAGTGTCGTATGACTCATTGAGAAATGATTGAAAAGGGCTGGCAATGGTTGTTTCAGGTGTAGCTCTGAGTTAGCTGCATTCCTTAGTCTTTCCCTTTGCTTTGCAAACAACATCCTTATCCCTTTGCTATTATTCCTACAACATACTCTTTTCCTCACCTTACTATAAATAAAAGCATATAATAACAATTCAGTGTACAAGACTCTCGAAAAGTAAAAAAAAATGACTATTGAAGCCAATGTGAATTCTCCATTGTCGACCCCGTCCTCACCCTCCTCGGCCGGGTCAACTCAGTCACTCGCTGACTCATTCTCGGCCCAGCTCACACCGGTGATCGATGACCGCGACCCCAAGAAGATCAAACGGGGAAATAATAGCAAGCACCCGGTGTATCGCGGGGTCCGTATGAGGAACTGGGGGAAATGGGTGTCTGAAATACGTGAACCAAGGAAAAAATCTCGTATCTGGCTAGGTACCTTCCCCACCCCTGAGATGGCCGCCAGGGCTCACGATGTGGCGGCACTGAGCATTAAGGGAGGGAGCGCGGTCCTGAACTTCCCTGCCCTGGCTGGTTCCCTCCCCCGCCCCGCCACTTCATTGCCTAGGGACATTCAAGCCGCGGCTGCCAAGGCCGCGGCCATGGTCAACTTTGACAATTCTCCCCCAGAAGATTTGTCCGAGAAGCTCTCCAGTGCCTCGGATGAGTTGGGGGAGATAGTTGAGTTGCCAACGCTCGGGACGGGTTTCGACTCCGCCGAGATTACTAGTGACTTTGTCTACTTTGACACGTGGTGGCAGTGTGATGATGATTGGGAGAAATTCTCAGATCATATATTGGCGCTTGAGGGATTGACTTCAACTAATTTTGGGCCATATTAGTGGAACTAAGAACCACTTTAATGTTTGTAAAAACCCTCTAATCTCTTGTCCTCTTGTTTTTATTTGACTTGAGGCTGTCATAAGGCAGTTCTGGCCTTAAATATGTATGACCCAAATTTTTCAAACACCACGCTAACATCATCTTTTTGATGTGTTGACAAAATCCGAACATACATATTTGGGACATGGGCTATCTTATACCTTCCTTCGGTTCCATTTGTTGTCTTTGTGCTCTTGTTTATTCTCACTTTAGCCCTTTTGCTTTTTTCTTTGAAGGGCTAACGTTGTACTCTCTTTATCTTTTGTTCTTTTCTTTTTCGTTGTGATTCTAGTCTTGTGCAAAATATCTCATGGTAATCAATGTACATGGTGATTTGGAGGAACATGTAAGCAATGCCATAAAGTTCCCTTCAATTTTTGGTCCACTGTTTCATTATTTTCTCTCTGTATGTCTGTATTTTTTTTCTATGAAAGTGTGATTAATGGTGTAATTAAAAATTATCTATAGTTTTTTCCTTGATTAACAAGTTTTTTTTTAAACTACTTGATCATCAAGTTTGGTAGTGTTATTGAAACAAAAGTATGTAGGGACGGGAGTTATTATCACGCTCACTTTCAGGTCATGTGTCATGGTTACATTTTTGCAAATATATATAAATATTTGATCATTAAAATTCACCCAATATTAATAATTAGGAGTGGAGGGTCTTCTTGTCTAGACCATGACTGCAGAGTAGAATGCTCTGGCCGCGAAAGAAAAAATTGGCCGTTGATTGAGGTTATAGTGGATGAAATTAAGAGAGTGTTTTTCAGGGGGAATTAGGATGCACGCTCTATTAATCTATGTAAGGCTTTCGTACATTTTCTATTTTTGTCTGATTGTATAGTAGAAATTATAAAAAATATTAAAAATTTATAAATTTATATTGAAATTTCCGATGCGGGGCCCTTCTCTTGTTTTATTTAAATTTTAAGCAGGAACCACCCTATTAATGTCAGCGGTTGGATTTAAAACTAGTGATTGAGATGTACTTTACCGTAACTGCAAGGCGCCACTATTATGCACCCCTGCTTCCGTTATTGTTTCATATAATCTACGTCAACAAATAATAGCCCATCTTTTTATTTTGGGATGCAAAAAAATAAAAATAAAAATAAAAATGGTTCCATTAAAAATAAATTTTTATTTTTTTTAACTAATATTACTATTGACAAAAATGAGACAAATTTTGGCAGGTATATATTAATACGTTGTTTGCTACAAATTAAAAGAGACAAAGAAAAGATAAATATAGCCCCACTTGCAAGAAATTCTCATAACCAAAAACAACCCCAGTGAAGATGGAATTAAATGTCTATCACAATCAAAACCGATTAAAAAAAAAAAAACTATCTATAGGATAATAGAAATAGGATAATATACAAAGTGCTAAAGATGCGAGAAGTCGCGGTTGTCAGAAACGAAGACGGATTGTCCAGACAGAGGCAGAATGCTAGGAGGAGATGGAGTCGTGGTGGATATCGGTGGTAGCTGGCAACTTTTAATATTTTTCTATCCCTGTCGTCGAGCTCCTTCGCTGTTTTCAATCATTGTTCCCTCCCCTTAATTTTGAACAAGGCAACTTTTTAACATTCATGTAATGTGGTCTAACTTCTTTTTGTCCAAGAGATGGCCACTAGGCACTAACCAAGTTGCTCACAAACTATTTGAGTTAGCTTGAGTTCAGCTCGAATACAAAACAGTCGAGCTCAAGTCAGATAATTCTTAGCTCTCCAAAACTTGGTTCGACTCATTGCCCCTGCACCAGACAACTAGAGGCGCATATTTGCAGTTCTCATATTATAACCAATTTTAAGCATACCAGTAATGTCACTAGAAAATAAAAAAAATCACCTCGAATATTGTTTACATAGTTATTATAATATTAATTGTGTCCCACAAGATTGAAAATTATGAGTATAAATGTTTAATCACACATCGCTCATAAGTAATTTACCAATATCTGTTTCGATGCCCATAATAGGTTATGGTATAGTCTTTTCTCCTAAGAATTATGCCACCAAAACATCGTCTAATTATATATTACTACTCGAAGGTTTTTATATTAATATATTTATTTATTATATTGATGTGGAGGAGTTCGAGCTAGCTATTTATTTCTCTTCAGCAAACTAGACTTGAAAGAACATTTCATTTACATCATTGACCAACGATGTATAGCAACAAAAATGAATTATTGGAGCGGAGAGAAATGTCGTCTTCTTCTTCTTCTCCTTTTTTTTTTTTTTTTTAAGATACAGAATAAATACAAGTAACCTCGAAATTAAATGTGAAGAGAGAACTAGTCTCCCTCAAAAAAAACACAAACTTTATGTAACTCGAGCTTGTTTTGCAAAATACACACTTTAGTAAACTCATTTCAAAGCTCAACACAAGGAGAAAAATTTATCTAACACACGCATTTTTTCTTAAGCTTATTCTTGCAATTCTCCCCCTCATATATTTTATATCCATCCATCCATAGAGCATAACATTTGCCAGTACATCAACTTGATTCACTAAATTTACATAATTTTAGATACATCAAGAACATTGTCCTCAAACCGAGTAGAGCTCAAAACTAACACAGGACTTGATCTTAAGCCGAGTTGTCCTCTGAAGCTTTTACTGCGATGGACGTTTTAAGGAAGCGGGCTAAATTAATCAAAAACGGCGTGTAGGAGAAATAACAAGTGACTGTCCAAGTCACCAATCCCTGCATACACAAAGGGAGGGCATATCGGTCAATTATCGCTAACAAAGCCAAAAACAGATGATGGTAATTGATTGAATTTTGTTCTTCATTTTTCACCATTTGGATTGTTTACCTGCCCAAAGAGTTGGATGTTAGCTTGTGGATAGTACCAGAGGTCAAACAACCTGGAAAAATGAGCATAGGTGAAGACGTAATAATAAACCCGAGAGAGAAAGTAACAATTATATTTCATCCCCCAAAGGTCTCATCTACATTGATGGCATCCCCTAGAATTGCTCGACAAGTATTGTCCTTGTGAGCAGCTCACAAGGAATTTGTTAAGAGCTTGGTTCGGTTCCATTTTTTAGTTTAAATGGCTCATTAATATCTTTGGATTTTAAAGCTCGATTAATAAAAGAGCCGAGCTAGGACCTATCCAATGCCAGACTGGCTTGTTTACAGCACCCTTCTTGTTTGAACTAAAGTAAGACCATCAAAATACAGTTCAACCAACAAGTGTAAGTCATTCAATTACAACACAAAAAATAGCTCAAAGTAGTAACAAACAAGAATCAAGGCCAGTAAGAACTAGAAATGATTTTTCAAACCAGAAGCAATCACAAATTTCTCCTAGGATTGACCAAGGAAGGAAGGTGGGTGGTTCATACTTCATAATGGGAATCTCGGCCAAAGGGCAAAGCAGGCCTATAATTGAAGCTAGTGCAAAACCCTGCCTCGTTTTATCAAGGAGAAGCCAGATTAACTCAGCCCCTGCAAACAATATGTAGGCTTCTATG
>MKEJ01106674.1:0-10323 GCA_001753735.1 Embelia ribes
CGTTTTATGTATATAATTCAGGTTTGGTTCGGGTAATTTGGGTTCGGGTTTTAGTCTAATTCGGGTTCGGTTCGGGTTCGGATTTCTTGTTTATAATTCGGGTTCGGGAATCTCATTTTTTTCCAGGTAATCTGGGTTTAGGTAATTCGGGTCGGGTATACCCGAATACTCACCCCTACTTGTTACTCAATTTTTTAAAATTTAGCTAACCATTGTTTTGCTAGTAGATTTCTTCCATCCATTTTGTATTGTGCTTACAAGTTGTCGTTTTGCCTACTGTTTCAGTCTTTGAGCATTAACGAGTTCTTGAAGCCTGCTGAAGGAGAGAAGTATTATGGTGGAAGTGGCCGTCGTGGTGGTGGACGTAGTGGAGGACGTGGCGGGCGTGGGCCCAGTGAAGGTTATGGAGGAGAAGGTAGGACCAGTTATCGTGTGGAAGCGCCCAAAATTGAAGATCCTGGCCAGTTCCCAGTTTTGGGTGCCAAGTGAGGTTCTTTAATGTTTGTTCCAACTCCGTTTCACAAGCGTGGGTATAATTCAACTAGAATAACGGAGTTTATGTAAAAGGTTGTTCTTTAAGTTAAAGTGCACATGTAGAGTCCAAGGATTTATTTTCATGTGCTCCATCGTACTTCATCCATGCTGGACATTGTGGTTCTCTGTTTTAAATTTTTTGGAGCACCGGGAAGACTTGATTTGCGACTCTCAGACGTTGTTGCTCAGTTTTGTTTGTGATAGATGCAGACAATTTAGTTATTCAGACTTTACTAGAATGTTATTTTTACTTTTACATGGAATGTTTTTGTTTTATAGTTTTAGTAACCTGCGGGCTTTATCTAATTATGGTTCTGGTTTCCCTTGCCAGCGGGAGTTGAAACAAATCACTGGAGATTCATTTCACTTCCGGTATGAAGTTTATTCCGAAAATGCATATAGAAATTGCTATGCCAAAATGAAAGTGGCCTTGCCAGTTTTCCAACTAGGGCAGCTACACAATGTTAACTTCGCCATACGCCACACGGCAAAGATGAGCCCTCCTGCTCAAAATAGGAGGATGGATACAATATAAAAGAGGCCTGCAATCTTATTCTTTTACATATGAACGAGCTCAGTTCCCATATTCTTTCACCGACTTGAACATTATAGGGTTCATGGTTCAATATAATGAAGCCTTAACAGGTAATCGTATTACAGGCAAAAAGACTACCTTGGTAGGCCGAGTAAAGTGACTGAACTCACCCTTGCATAAACATTACTTGTAACCATATCCGGACGCCTAACAGCCATGACGGTATACCCCATTTAACAAGGACTAAGCAAGGTTACATGGATTCACTCGTGCAAAACAATGGGTAACGTATAGGTGTATGGCAATATGAAGCAATTTTTTGCACAAGAACTAATTTGAAACATTTGTACATGCATTGGCAATCAAATAAATGTTGACTATCATGGCACGAGAGTTTCCAAGGCAAGGAAACACAAGTAAAATAAGCAACGGTGGTACTTAATACAATGCTATATATGGAAGAGTAGACATCAACTAGTTCTCCTCTTGCGTTCAAGAAGAGCAGCAACCACTGCTCTGAGTAACAGGCTGTCCACGAATGTTCACCGTGGGGGGCTTCGAGTTGTTCATAGCTGGTTGGCTTGCCATCCTGTTTTGCACCACAGAAAATGGGGGATTTTTAGCACTCACCCCAGGCAAAATAATAGGAACTCCAAGGATTTGTCACAAACAAATATAAAAACGAAATCATTAAGATGTCATTCTCTCAAACAAAATGCCATAACATGACTCTTATCTCGAACTATTGGTTAATTAAAGGAAAATGTTTTACAGAAATTGGTTGACCCTTTCTTAAGGTTTTTAGCCTTTAAATTGATTAACGCTTCACGGATTTTAGGTAAGAAGCAAGAAGCATACAAATTTCATTATTTGTTACGATGAGATTGTTAAGAGAAATCCCACCTATTCTTTATGGCAGCAGTCATAGCCATGAAAGCTTGCTCCACATTAGTGGAATCCTTAGCGCTAGTCTCCAAGAATGGTATTCCAATTTCATCCGCAAAGGCCTAAGGAATATAAATGAACATAATCTTCTCATGGCAATAAAATGTAAAATGTACTCCATTGAACAAATAGCAAATCTTATTCAGAAAGCGAAGAGCTTGTCTCACCTTTGCTGTTTCATAAGACACGACTTTCTTTGTGGTAAGATCATTCTTGTTCCCAACCAGAAGCTTGCTGACATTGTCACTTGCATATCGATCAATTTCATTTAGCCACTGTTTGACATTATTGAAACTCTCCATGTCTGTCACATCATAAACCACCTAGGTAGAAGCCAACCCATGGACACATTAATTTTGCTTGCTGACTACGGGAGGAAAACTAAAAAATAAATGAGAAAACTCACTATGATGCCATGAGCTCCACGGTAATAGCTGCTAGTGATTGTCCTGAAACGTTCTTGACCAGCGGTGTCCCACTGCACATGTAATTGATAAACATATTAAGACACATAAAACTAGTTAAAAGGATATAGAAGCATCATGATTACTGAGCTGTTTCTATATATACTGTAATGCCCTCAACAGGTTGTATAGCATATCAGCTTACTATTTGAAGTTTGACAGTCTTCCCATCTTGCTCCACAGTGCGAATTTTCTACGACAAAAAATGAGGACAAAGATTAGAACTGCTGCTGATGTAAAATCAAGCCAACGCATCACCCAGGTGACCTTACTTACAAAATCAACGCCAATGGTGCTTATGTAACTTTCCAAATAAGAATCATCCTGCAAAAAGGAAATAAATCCAGGAAATCCAAAATGTAGCCATCTATCAGCATGCAGTTAATCACTGAAAGTTTAAAAGAGTTAAAAGCATATAAAAATGCATGCATCCACAATAGCACTCCACACAAGCACATAGGAAGATTGTATCGAACTTTGTAACACATGTAATCTATGCATACCTTTCCCCAGGGAGATACAGTTCTAAGGTGGATTACATCCTTAAATTGATATGACTAATCAATAATGTCTACCATAAGATACTCTCCTGTATTCTAGAATTCTTTTCTTGTGTCACTTTTCATAAAGAGATTGGGACTGGTTACTCGTTTCTCTTATTGGCACGGTGCAAGGGTCTCTTGTCAACCTTTCAAATGTTGACCACAGGGTGCTCAAAAGGCCAAAGGCTGAAATCTTGAAGAACTTAACATGCATGAGAACCTTAGAGAATGACACCGAAATAGATGCTTTCTTAGCATATTGAAACTTTCAAGTACCATTTTCCCAGTGCATAAGAGCTATGAGAATCTTAAGAGAACACCACGATATAAATACAAGTAGAAAGAGAAAAAGATAAACTGTCTGCCTGAGACTGTGAACATCTAGCTGGGGAAGAGTCCACAAATCCAAATGTTTTAACCTTGTCAATGATAACAAATTTAGGGGCTTACAGCAAATCTCAAAAGTAGACATGATTTGCCAACACCAGAATCTCCAATAAGCAAGAGCTTGAACAAATAATCACTGCAAAAACAGAGTAGGTATCAGGTAAACTAGCTGGCATAAAATTCTAGACAACACGAGTGCCACTCGGTGCCTAAGGCGATTCTGAAAATCCTTTTCACATGCATCTTCATTTTAAAAATATACTTACATGAAAAGATCACTGACAACCAAGGCCTTAGGAAACCAAGTGTGCATCTAAGACAGCTCTCACCATCTATATGTTAAAAATTCAGTGTTACCAAGAACACGGTTCATTATGGTAAACAGAATGGGTCTACCTCGGCAGTAGGGTAGGGTAAGCTTAGTTGGAACACTATTCAGGTTTGCGGAGCTTGGGAATGGGGTACATCACTAAAGGAAAGATAAGCATAGGAAAATGACCCAGCTCACTAAGCATCAATTCAGGAATATATATTCATATTCTTTTTAGCTCATTTTCTAGTAACTTCAAAAATTCCCATTATGATGCTAGGCAATTAAAATAATATATTTAAGCTTCTAGAAGTAGGAGTTAGAAGCAAAAGAAGAAGTAGGAAGAACAGAACAATAGGAAAGAAACACTCGATCAATCTCAATATATAAATCTAGAAGCAGAATAAGATAGAAAACAAGGAGTCAGAAGCAAAAGAAGTAAGAAGAACAAAACAATAGGAAAGAAACACTCAAAACACTATCAATCTCAATGCTCAAGTCTCTTTTAATCTAACATTACATCCTCAATTTATAGAAGAAGAGCTGAGACAAGCAGATCAACTCTTCCTAAATCAAAAGAAAATACAGTTTCAAAATAAGAAATACAAGCAGATCAGCTTTGTAATAAGAAGACAAAAAAGAGAAAGCGTGATCATAGATATCTAAGAGATCTTATGATAAATGAAAACACATTACGCTATATAGCCATCTGAGAATTGCAGCCGAATTGTAAATATATGATGTTGTGACGTGGACTTGTGTACCCTTCATTGGGATTCCCAATCACATTATAATTTCTTCTTTAAACTGGGAATCCACCTTCTTCAGATCCAGAGGAGGAATCCACCGTAATTAGGATTGACTTGATTGAGTTACTAAGATACTGGTTCAACGAGGTTGGTAAAGATTCCGAAACTACTTCAAATCACGTATTATTATTAAAATCTCTCAAGGCGCTCGCCCAAGTGCTCAAACAAGGTGATACAAAGCCAAAATGTCCCAAAAATGTCCAAACGAGCGACATCACCAGTGCATTGCCTAGGCAAGCTCCTTGAGCTAATGCACTAACATATCTCTCATATCATGGTATTTTTACGTATTTTTGTTCTATCTTTGTGGCATATGTTATTTTTTATGATGTCATTTATCATCATCACTTATTCTATTTACCAAAGAAAGTATTACTAGTACTAACTATAAAAAAGGCCACGCATAATATATCAAGAAGCTGCCAGCACTTGTACCAAAATTCTATACCTCCAAATATATAAGAAAATTTAAGAATTTGAGAGAATTGATCAATCCCATTGAAAAAATAATTAGCGCCTGTCCTTGGTGGACGCCTAGCTCCTCAAATGATAAGGGTCTAGGCGCCTCAAGATCCCAAATAAACCAAATTATTTGCACCATACTCATGCATCCTTTGAAATAATCACCATTGTTATTGTCCGTATCATGAACCATTTAATTTTCTTTACATCGGAATAAACAAGTGTATTTTCAACCCAAACATTAAAATGGAAGTATTCATGCTAGTTGAATTGTAACTCTATCTCTAGCTCATACATAATTTTCTATACGCATAAATGTCCCAGTGACAATTCTGTAATTTTGAATCACTTTATTGTATCGTGAGGGAAACAATCACTACCGAAGAATGTCAGAAACCACACAATTATCATTGCCACGTCATTATTATGTACATGGCAGAGCTTTTACAAATCTAGTACATATTATCATTCATATGTTGACAACTAGGAGAGAGAAACAATGACGTCATTAAAAATTTTGAGCAATTGATCTCTTTCCTAATTGTCAACATATAAATGGTGATGTGTATAAATTTGTACATACTGATATGTATTAAAACTTTGCCTTACATATATATAAAATTATACGTGCGTACCCTTTTTTTCTTAAGTAGAAGCGCTTGTACAACAGTTCAACTAAATTCCAAACCGTAAAGTGGATCATTGATTACAATTTCTTCATCTTTGGGTGGAAATCAAGATCAATGCAAACAATTCCTAGTGTAAAATTATAAGACCAAAAGTTGGATAAGTAAAACGTATGTTCGATGAATGTAAACCTAATCACCACGTGATGGAAAGAAAATATAAGTACCATGCTCGATAAACAAATCGCAATTCCATTTCTTGCTCATACATATTTTTGTATACACATTGTCCAAGTGACAATTTGTAATCTTGAATCACCTCTAATGACTCGTAGGGACCAAAAGCC
This sequence comes from Embelia ribes, assembly GCA_001753735.1. NCBI lineage: Eukaryota > Viridiplantae > Streptophyta > Magnoliopsida > Ericales > Primulaceae > Embelia > Embelia ribes. Next base: position 5,962 of record MKEJ01106674.1, read on the forward strand.
ACCTCCTGAAGAGTATCCGAATTACAGGCCTTTTTGCAACTTTTTCCATGTATACAAACCTATGTATGCATACTCTCATGGGGGCATATCATTATTGCATGTATACAAACCTATGTATGCATACTCTTTCCCTAAAGTACAAGCTTTCTTGCAAAAAATAAGCTAAACGCCAAATCGGAACGGTGGATCTACGATCACAATTTCTTAATCAATAGGTTAAAACTAAGTCATGGCTAGAAATTCATGTTGCGGAATTATTTATATGACCAAAATCCGAATTAGTATCATGAATCCATTTTAACCTAATACAATTGTATTACAAAGTGATGTGGTAGTGTTCGGCTACACCACTTCTATTGCCTCATGAGAGAAACCCCCCAAAGAATATCAAAATTATAGAATAGCCATTGCAACATCATTATTATTTACATACAAAAATATGTATCCTTTTCTTTCTTTAAAGTGCAAGCACTTGTACAACAATTCATCCAAACCGTAACAGTGGATATATGATAACAATGTTCTAATCTAAGGGTTGAAATCAAGATCAATGCTAACAATTCCTGCAACAAAATTATTTAAATGACTTAAAGATGAAATAACCAAACGTTTCATCAATCTATTTTAACCTAATACATAATTTTGTATCACATAATGATGTGGCAATGATAATTTCACAATTTTGAGCTATTTCTATTGGCTCGTAGGGAATGAACTACCTGCCCAATAATATCAGAACCACAAAAATATGCCACGCCATTATTATTTACACAAAATTACGAATGTGTATCCATTTTTTTAAACTACAAACACTTGTACAACAATTCAGCTAAACTCCAAACCATCAAATAACTCATCACTCGTAAGTATTTAATCAACCCGCTATACTCACTAGCATAGTTGAAATTGACAGAAGTGTTTATAGGTATTGTTGGTCTATGGGTCAGCTAGGGTTGCCATTTCTTTTATTTATTTATATCCGCGAGTTGTAATTATAATTGTAATTTCATTCTCTATTTTAGAGTTTGAGGTATAGAGATTAAAATTTTGAAAATAAGAATAGATAAACTAGAGTGAATTTTCTTATATATGCGGAATTAAGGATTCAGTTAAACTCTCAATAGCAAAAGTGGATCCGAGTTGAAATCAAGATCAATACCTACAATTCCCCTAGCAGAATTATAAGAATAAAACCTTAACTACAGAAACGTATAGTCAATGTATGTAAACCTAATTTCAATATGATAGAAATATAATCAACAAAGAAAGAGGAAATTGGAACTTACTAATCATCATCAAGATTAAAACGTATCAACATATACCTCCCGAAAATTCAGTTTAACAATAATGATATACTTACCGACAATTAGATGCGGAAAGTATACAAATTCTCACGGAGTAACATTTTGTGTGTTGACTTTTTCATGAAAACGGGATCAACGCACAATATGTTACTATCAATATCCTAAAAAAAATAGGAGATTCACTACAGTGATCATCTTGAACTAGGGAACCTGTTCATCCAAATGCTATTTTTGAGTTTAGGGAGTCTGGTATGGGCATTCCCTGTCTTAAATTCTTGATTTTGGAATTTGAGCTGTCGAGATTAAGATTTAGAAAAGAAGAATAGATATATTGGTATGAATGCTCTTATATACGGAATTAATAATTCAGCCAAACTCTGAACCATGAAGCGGATCTATAATTACAATTTCTTAATCTAATGGTTGAAATCAAAATCAATGCTAAAAATTCCCATTGCAAAATAACAAGACCTAAACTTTAATTAGTGAAATGTATAATAGAAGTATGTAAACCTAATTTCAAGATAATAGAAATAAGATAAATAAAGTAAGAGAAAATTGAAACTTACTAATCGGGATTAAAACATATCAGTACATAATGATATACTTACCGACAATCATATGTCAAAAGAATACCAAATCTTATGTGGATCTTTACATGAAAATGAGGGTAAACAGGATCAACACTCGATATGTTATTAAGGGCTTGTTTGGTTGCACTTTCTAAGTTCTATTTTTTCCCTTAAAAACTGAACCGAGCTGTTTTGGCCTAAATAAGCTTGATACATACAACATTTTTCTTAGGCCTTGTTTGGTTACATCTTATAAGCTCCAACTTGCCAGTTTTTTTTGTTTAAAAACTTGACAGAATTTGGCTAATCAGCTTTTAAGCTGAGATTATTTGTTATTTTGACTTAAGTAAGTTGGATGCATTCAATTTTTTTTTAGTAAAAAATAAGCTACCTTATTTTCTCAAAAACTACAACTAAACAAACCCTTAGGGCTTGTTTGGTTGGGGCTTTTAAGGCCAACTTATTTGCTTATTATGCTTATAAGTTGGGTGATGTTTGGTTGTCTAGCTTAAAAGCTAGCTTATTAGCTTATTTAGGGCAAATAAGCTTTTAAGCTTTAAACTAGGAAAGGCTAGCTTTTCGCTTATTTGAATGCAGCGGTAAGATTTTCGGACGTTGGTTTTACTGGGTTGATTTTTCTTTATTTTTATTAATGAAATTAAAAAAAGAAATTCCCAAATAAAAAATCTTATCGTTATTTAAATAACTTTATCTAACTTATTTGACAGCCAACCAAATGTGACAATACAGCTTAAAAACACTCCGCTTTTTTCCCCATCTCAAATAAGCCAGCTTATTAGCTTATAAGCGGCAACCAAACAAATCCTAAGTCAGAAATAAGCTGGCTTTTTTGCCTATTAAAAGCTGCATCAAACCAACCTCAAATAAGAGCCCACTTTGGTATAATTATATAGGTGCGTGTATCATTTTCCTAATTTTCTTTCAGCTAAAAAACAAAGCGTACCAGTGGACCTCAGATTAAAATATTCATAATCTAAGCGTTAAAATTAAGATCGATGCTGAACGTAAACCTAATTTCAAAACTATAGAAATAAAGATGAAATTGGGGCTTACTACTCGGGATTCATGGTTTTTAGAGGTTGAGTGCACCGGAATTTGAGTAAGGCGAAGATCGACGGCGAACGGTGGCCGGTAGGCGAAGAATCAGAGAGATCGAGAGAGAGAGAGAGAGGAGAGAGAGAGAGAGAGACGTGTTTTGGTTTACGGGAAGAGGGGAAGAGGTTACGTACATATATGCAAAATTTGGTTTTTGCGAATTTCCTTCCTTTCTAAAAAACATTTAGAAATATAAATCATGATATTCTAAATTTTTGTCGATTATATAAAACCTAAATTATTAAAATAATTTAAATGAATAAATTCTCATTCATTAAATTGTTATTAGTTTGTAAATTTATTATAGCAAAATACGTAACAACAATATTGAAGAATACAAAGCATGTAAAATAAAAATATAAAATTACAAATTTATTTTTAAAATTTGATTATAAAAGTGTGTTAATGTAGTGTTTGACAAATAAAAATTTTAAAAATCATTTTGGGAAGTAGTTGGTGTTTACTAATGTAACTTTAATTTCAAAGAGATAAAAATAGTTATTTATTGAAGAATAGTAATTTTCCGGGTCTTCTTGTAAATTATTGATATAAAAAGCATAATTAGCTTATAGGCACCCGAAAGTTGCTTTTATAGAAAGAAGATGAAGATTTCTGATAGCAAGTGTTTAACATGTAGAAAAATACTACAGTTTTTAAGTAAAAAAGTAGAACCATATATTAACAACGATCCCAAACTAGGCAGAGTCTCAAAGCTAACAAATGTACGAGGTATGTTGGGTGACCTTCCACATTGCAAGTTATGCTGGCAAAGTCCGAAGTTGTAGACTGATGCTCGAAGAAGTTGGATAAGTCTTTGGAAGTGTTATTGAGCCCAAACTGTTGAAGACGATTGATTTGGGAACTATCTGGTTCTATAGTTTGAACTCGCAAAACGGGTGCCTGATAGACCCGTTTTATTTGACGAGAATTTTAGTAGTTGTGAACTCGCTCAATAGCATGAAATCTAGAGGTAGAATTGTTTTTTGGAATCTGAGAGCATTGTGGTGATTAAGCTTTCGTTCAGGAATTGATTGTGGTGTTCATTAATGATCATGGTGTCACGCACAAAATCCTTAATCTAAATAAATAAGACAAAAAAAATCGTGGAAACAATATAATTTATTGATTCGAATTTAAGTGAATGCAATCATTTATAATTTATAGTTACTAGAAATGTAGTCATTTTATTCTTCTCATTAACTGCTTGATTTGCGGGTTTGAGAGCTTGTTGCAGATTTAGCTGGATTTTGTTGATGAATACTTGATCCAAAGGTGTCGCGCTTGATCTTGAATCTCCTTTGATGTTTTTTACATTCTTTGTGTTGTTGAAGAATTGATGAGCTTTGACTTTGAAACGTTTGATATGTGGC
>MKEJ01106677.1:0-10275 GCA_001753735.1 Embelia ribes
GTCGTGTTGTGTTGGTGTTAGTGTTGGTGTCGGCAGTGTTGAGTTGCATTGCATAGACATTACATTGCATATATTATTATCTATTGTATTTTACATATATTAGCACTGCATAGCATCACATTTATTGTACTATTTAGTAATCTAACTCGTATATTTTTCTTTGTCATATTGTATCATAACTATGTTGAAGATGCGAAGATGGGTGACAAACCTCGTAAGGCCATTTACCGATGCATGTATATATCTTTTGGAGCTATAGAAGATTTAGTTATTTTGTATTGTAGCCTCAACTCATGATGTATTATTTTTCAAGGCATAGCATAATTGACATTATAGACTGTTATTTTGCATTACTTCATGTTGTTTCTTTAAGTAGCTAGAGTTGTATAAGGCAAGAATATATTATAATATATATATTATGGCGTTGATCAAGGATGTAACTTATTTTCTTGTGGTGTAAACATAATATTTACTTTACGTTGATACACAAGCCGTATGTATGTAAAGCATATATTTTGATTCAATATAAAGGTCGTATACAGGCTATAGCATAACTTTCCTTACACGTACTCTAATAATAGGCAGTGTTGTAGAATGAGAAAATTAAAGAAGCGAAGAAGATGGTGTCCCATTTTAATTTCTTTCTTTCAAATTATATATATTATTTGTCTCATTTTCTTTAAAAATGGATCAGGATCTTGTTCTTGGATCGTCCGGGATTTCGAAGCGCTACAAAATGGATTCTAGAAGTAATCACATGACGACTTATAGTGTATGGCTTTTGATGGTAGTGATTAGTACTCATCTGGAATATTTACTTTGCATAGCTAATGGGTGAGTAACATACTTCTATGTAGGAAGCAGTGACATAAGAAAGAGAAATTAATATTATAATAAAACATTATTATCTATTTTACGTGTCAGCAAATGTATGACAGTATGTAGGAAATTTCTATATACAAGTATATATAAAATCTCACTCCATATTTTTATATGTAAAAATGTATATAAAATATAGGAGTACTAATAAGGCTATCACATTATTCGCAATAGTAGGAAAGCGTATAATATGTCGTGTAGATTGGGATGACAACTGATTCAACCTAAACCAAATCAAACCAATCCAATTACTAAGTCATATAAACAAAATACAAACCAAATAGGGTTTCAACCCAAACGAAACAAAACTCAAAATATTTCCAACCAAAATCAAAATTTATAAAACCATTACCTAAACCAATTCAACCTATTTCTCTTTTCTTTGCAAAATCCGTTTCTTGAGTAATTATTTTTTTATATCTATGATTTCTTTGTACTTTCAAATATACAATAATATAAATAAAAATACATATGAAACACGTATCTTTAAATTAAAAAATAATTTTGTTTTATTACTAAATTCTAAATCATTGAAGAAGTTCTAAAAAAATATACAAATAAATTAGGTAGGTGAGTATCTAATTTGAGTATGTTTGATATATCTACCATCCACAAAATCAAATAATATAAAACACGTCCACCGTTTCTGTTATCAATGTATAAAATACTAATGGGAGTGCCATTTGGTTCAGAAAGAATCAAGTTGTTATTTTATTTTTTTTATTTTTTATTTTTTAATTGTCAACATGTTTTCTTTAAATTATTGGTAAACTCATGTAATGATATACAAATATTATTATATCTTTTGGCCTCCAATCACAGACATGTATGGTCACCACTGCAAACAAAAACATTAACGCCCAATTGGTTTGTTAATAATGGCTTCAGTTCGACGTCAATTGATTTGATCATGAATTCTGTTACTTTTGTTGTCATGCTTATGTTTTGCATTAGAAGTGTTGGGCACTGCTTAAATGAGGTATTGCTAAATAAATCTTGGATTCCCTTTAAGTTGGAACAGAGGGACCTATTTGTGGAGGCTACCATGGAAAAGCAGAGATTATTAAAGATATCCGGCATGACTTTTTGTTGATGAAGGGATAAAAATTAATGTACAAAATTCTCTGCTCTTTGCTACCCCAAACATCGTAAAGGCGGAGGCTAAGATTTGAAGTTACATGGGCATTATGCCGTTCACCCAAGTTTATCATGGAGTTAATAAGAACAAATATCAGCATCTACTTAGATTACGTTCGTGAAAAATTGACCGATGGAAAGCGCCACAACTTTCATTGTAAGAATAGTGGCTCTCATTCAATTAGTGACAACAAGGTATATACCGCCTTATGTTTCGTAAACACTGGAGCTTCCAATTTGGAATTGTAATGTTATTGAAAAGTGTAAGAAAACTTTCCTTTGGGGGACACTCCGAAGAATGTTAAATTCTCATAGTCATGTCAAACACGAATGATGTCTTGCTTGCAAAACTTTCATGGAGGGTGGCTAGAAAGGAGGATATTTTATGGGTCATGGTGGCATCGAGCAGGTATTTATGAAACACCGAAACTATTTCATCGCTGGCATCGAGCTTCGCTTCTCACACATGGCAAACTATTTCCTGGAAGCATGAATCACCATTAATGAATGGATTTGGCGCATTAGAAATGCTAACAAAATGTCTTTTGGCTTCATCATTGGTTAAGTGAGAAACCACTTATTAAGGAATTGATTCTTAATGTTCCTCTCGAATTTATTGAGCAACTTTTAGAAGGTGCGCTATGAGTACTTCTCCCTCCAGTTTTAGCAAGTAAACTTAGGTGTATACAGTTGGTCCTGGGGTCGTCTAATCCATATCGTTTAGAATGGCTGAACATAAAAACAGCATTCGTTTCTGTTAATTGGCAAATGAGGCGATTTTATAGGGAAAGGAAGTGGTTTTTTAATCTCAGTGGGTCAGTTTTTGCTGAACATGAGCCTCTTTGACTCTCCGCCAGCTCAATGCAGAGTTGGATCCGCGGAACTGTGGACTGGTGTACAATATTTTCAGGTTCCCCAATTCAACAGAGACACTTGACATGAATAGTCTAGCATGATAGGTAACTTACTAATGTGGGTAAGGCAAGAAGAAATCTTTCAGACAGTATGACTTGCTCCTAATGTGCATAGCGTCTGAAAAGAAGCCGAGTGGTCTGCATTTATAGCCGGCAATCATGATATCAAAATTATGGCATGTCTAAAAGCCTTGTGGCTGTGGCGAAAAAACCAGTTTCGTGATAATGTGCTTGTTTATCCATTCAATCTAATTAAAGTATGTGATGTGCACGGTGAGAGAATATCTGTTTGGGCGCGATAAAAGTGTTACTCCCTAGCTAAAGACAGCAAGGGTGCAATTAAGATCATCAAATGTGTTACTGTGGCATTCCCCTTGAACACAACGGTACACGGAAAATAATAACAACGAAAATATAAATTTTTACAACCTAGATAATTAGGAAGCTCAACTTATCTATAAATAAATGTGAATTAAGATAAATAAAATATCAGGTACTTGTCAGTGTCGAATTATAGAAGTTGATAGCCTCCTATGAGCCAAAAGTATGAATCATGAGTTGGATGATAATCCTGCCACATTACGAATACAAGTTGAAATAGCCTCAACTAATGCGGATGTAAGCGAATAGGAAGGTTTTTTTCTGGCTTCGGTGTCATATCACCCATAATTTTCTCATTTGGAACTAAAAGATCCCATTTATACTTCTTGACCACATGGTGCACGAATGTTAAAATCGCTAAGCGCGCGTACTCTTTCCCAGGACACAATCTTGGTCCACCTCCAAATGGCACGTACGTGTACGGAGGCGGTGCATTATCCCCATCGTACCGCGAGGGATCAAATTTTTCTGGCTCAGGAAAATAACGAGAGTCCTTATTCGTTGTGCTGACTGTCCAATATACCTATCAAGCAGTTAGGAAACAATTAGGGTCAAATTAGAATGTATAATGTTATGGTTCTCCAAAATTGTGGAATAAATTGGTTTGAGTTTTTAACAAACCTTCCACCCCTTCGGAACAGTATAGCCAGCGTATGTGAAGTCAGTGACAGCTTCTCTGAATGTCCCCTGAAGGGGAGGGACAAGCCTCATCACTTCGGAAATCACGTTCCATGAGTATGTCATTTTCGAAAAATCACCCCACTCTAGATGTTCTCCGGGCTTCTTGGTTTTCCAGATGTTTATTTGCTCTGGTTTAGGGGGCATCAAGTTTATAAGTTAGAGCGTAAATCAATTCGATATTACCCAGCGTCTTGCACAGCTAGCACACTATTTATTTGCATAGAAATAATGAAGAGGTAGTATCATACTTATCAAAACCAGACCGAACCAGCTAGTTGAACATGGTAGCGGTATGGTTCGATTTGGGAAAGTGATATGCTACTACACTGGATTATTTCAGATGGACTCGGCGGCATAAATGTGGTTCAATCAATTCGTGGGATGCAATGGAAATATGTGCTATGCAAACTTAGGGGAGAAGTTTGAGAAAGTATAAAAATGAAAAGAGTTATTTGTTCTTTCTACATGTGAGCTTTAATGATCAATGGTTTTGTGATGCTTTGTTTGTAGTAGTCGCTAACTCTTTTTTTTTTTTTTTGAAGGTTCAAGGGGTGAGGGATTCGAACCTATGACCACCTATTTGTGAGGCTGTATTCTGGTCCACTAGGCTACTCCTAGTGGGTTATAGTAGTCGCTAACTCTCTTCTTCATTCTAGAGGGTTTCAAAGTGCTAAGTTTTCCACGACGTACTCCGGCTCGTTTTGGAGTGTTTCGGATATTTTGGACATACTTGAATCATCTTGCTTATATTAGATTCATATAAGATATTTTAGTAAGGCATATAATATCGAAGTTTGTGGAATATAATTGAGATCACTACAAGTACATATAATGTAGGATAAATAATAAAGATCTAAACGATGCCTATATAAGAAGGGAAGACACCCTAATTTGTATTTTCCACCAAAAAGATTAAGTAAAAGCTCCAATTTACAAAATAGAGAAAAGTGAAAAGAAGTGTTGACCCCATAATCAAGGTTTTGAACATCGGTGGTGGCTGTTACAACGGTAACGGTAGTGGTGTAATAGTTTTGGAGTATAACAGTCGTAGCTTAACGATTCCGGAAGGCGGAACTACAATTTTTTTTTAATTTCGCTCGACTCAACTAAACTTCAAAATCACGCGCTATTTATACCATAAAATTACATTCTTAATAATTTCGTAATTTTTTATGATTTTTATATTAAAATTTCTTAATAATCTATAAAAAAAAAATGTATTTCTTAATAATTTAATGTTTTAAATATGCATTTCTTAGTTCTTTTGAAGAAATTTGGCTTTAACTTTAGACCACTCACTTCTACTCACGAAATTACTCACTTATAACCCTTATTCTTTTTGGACTTTTATTAATTATTTGATTAATCATTTTCGTATTGTTATGATAAATTTTCTGTGTCTAATTTCCCAAATATCATCCTTTATTTTTTAAATTTTTATTTGATTTTTAAAAAATTATATCTAACAAGCTTTCCATAAGTTTCTAATAAATTAATTTTAAATTTACCAACAATATTTTGAAAATTTCTAAATCATTGTGTGCATTTTTTCTTGACGCATCACTATTGTTTCTTACGCATTTTGCAATTATTTCATATACATTTCTTTTCGTATCCATACCGAGAATACATTTTCTACTCTTTTGGTAATTATTTATGAGTCAGATTGTGAGTCTAATTTTGAGTCGTAGATATGCATAGATCTGACGGATAGAAATGAGAGATGGGATAAGGGACGGTTTGGTAATTTTTTGCATAAAATTTCAAAACAGAGAGAAAAGAAAGAGGGGAAGAGGAGATAAGTTAACTGTTCAGCTCTCAATTCTGCCTTTCGCTGTCCCATTTATCAACCTATCCAAGTTGGACGTCGCCCAAGTCATCCAATCACCGCCGATTATCGTTAATCGACCTCGTTGCCGCCTCAATAGTGTTACAGACCGCATTGATGTGACTGACCGAATCATCATTGGCGCACTTAGTTGTATAGAAGGTACTGGATTGACCTTGAAGTATTTGATTTCGGTTTTTGTTTTAAGAAAATGGGGTTGGAAAATAAAATCTAGAAAATGAGGCACAGAGTTCAATGTTTCTTGTTTCTCCATCGCAGCATCCTGAACAATTCGCGAGAAACTGATTCTGAAATCAGAACCAGAATCAAACAAGTGTTTCACCTCTTCTCTCTCTCTCTCTCTCTCCCCGTACAGCTCCAAACCCTAGATACGGCCGCCGGTGACCTAATCCGCGATCTCCATTTACCGCAAATTCATTAAGAAAACGTGTGTATAATTTCTCCCATTTTCTCTCTGTTTTTTGTTTTTCAATTTAATCAATGATTGTAACATCCGTATGCTCTTTTTTCCATGTTTATATAAAAAGTTAATCCCCTCCATTTTGGCAATTTCTGTGTGATTAAGGCTTAGTTTAACCATGCAGTCATTTTTCAAATCCGCCAAACTGATTTTAAAAATTGAGTGGAAAAGTGTGTGTGTGTTTGGAAAATAAGTGTTAAAAACTGCTGTAAGAAGCATTGTAGTGTTAGTAAAATAATTTTTTTATTACAAATATGTAAAAGTAGATATGTATAAGTAATTTTGAGGCAAAATTTGCTTTAAAATAAGGTTGCTTCTAAAATTACCCATAGCTGATTTTTGAAAGCTGGTGTTTTAACCTTTACCAAACACGACAGACTGCAATTTTGAAGGAAAAATCAAGTCAGCCATCAAATATTAATTCCGAACTGGGCCTGATACTAAAGTCGAGGTCTTTGTCCTCTTTGTGTCATTTCTGGTTTAGTGAGTTGAGAAAGATTAGCAGTTTATGCATTGAAGGTTGTTTGGTTGCATGTTAAAAGTAGTTTATGTGAGAGCTGAGTGGAAAAAGTAAACTTACTAGAAGTGTTGTGGAAGTGCAGTTGCATTTGTCAAAAAGTGAAATAAGTAAACTAGATTGATTCATAAGTGTTGTAGTGAGAGTAATTGTAATAAGTATTACAAGCTTGAAGCTTTACTTCTCACTTATGGTTTTTTTAAGTTATGAGTACATTAAGTTAAAGAAAATTATGCCCAGCCAAGCAAGACTTTTACTTATGTAATTGGTTCGTAAGTGAAGCCTATGGCGGAGAACGGATACAAGTTGAGTATTATGCATGGAATGTTTTACAAGCGAGTGTTGTTTTGCAGGTGGCTATCAGTCATTTGATGAATGATGGGCTTTGTGGGCACAAATTGTTATTATTCGACTTTTTGAGTTCTTGGACTTAGCTGTTAGCCTTTAGCTTACATCTCTTTGTCCAAGATGTCCTCAACTTCGAAGTTTCCATCGATTAGAGAAGTTGGGGATGCAGACATATGGAATTGCACTGAGAGCCGTTTGGAACATGATCCCGATGAAGAGGATGTTGATGAGGAGGAGGATATAGATTTCAACCCGTTTTTAATAGGCTCACCATCTTTGGAAGCATCTTCAAGCCTGAGCTCTGATATCGAGGTTTTAGATGATGATGCTACAGGTCGGGTGCAAGAATATAGTCGTGGAGATACTGAATTTGGTGAAGAAAGTGTGATGCAGGTTTGCAGGAAAGAAACAAAACTAATACCTCCTGCAACAGCGAAGAAGAGAAAAGCAGATTTGCTTTCTCCACAAGAAATGGAAACAAATCATGAGAGGGAGAACTACGAAAGCAGTGGAACAAATATTGTGAATAGTAACATGGCCCAAGATATGGCTGATTCTCGGAACTGCATTATGGAAAATGATGAGGATGCTATCTGCAAGCGGACTAGGGCCCACTATTCGCTTGCTAGTTTTACGCTAGATGAGCTTGAGACTTTTCTTCAAGAAACAGATGATGAAGATGATCTTCACAATGTCGACGATGAAGAAGAGTACAGGAAATTTCTTGCAGCAGTTTTACAGGGTGGAGAAGATGATTCCCAGGTTAGACAAGACAATGAGAATGTCGACGACGAAGATGAAGAAAATGATGCTGACTTTGAACTTGAGCTTGAAGAGGCACTTGAGAGTGAACTCGAAGAAAACCGTGGAGGTGATATTCAAGAACAGCGTGGGGTTAGTCGACGCCCTGAGACTAGGCTAAATAGACGCCAAAAAGCTTCTGGCAAACAAACTAGGGATTTGGGACAGGCAAATAGGCCATTGCGTACCCTCTTGCCAAATACACCGGTGGGATCTTTCCCTATTTTGATTCCTAAAACTGCCCCTCTAGGTTTATCTGCCCCTGTACATAATTATTCAAATGGGTTCACTCCGCAACAACTGGTTCAATTGCATTGTTTAATACACGAGCATGTCCAACTTCTTATTCAGGTGTTTTCCCTTTGTGTTCTAGATATTTCTAGACAACACATTGCATCCCAAGTTAAAGACTTGATTTCTGTGGCGCTTAAAAAATGTGAACAAGTAACATCATGGAAACGAGCTCAGTATCCTTTCTTTGGCCTTTTTCCTCCATATACTCATCCATCAGGGCTGCATGGACATACACATTCTTCGACTGCACCCGGCACCCATGATTCAGGTCGTTCCTGTGGTGACCAGAGAGAGGCTTTATTTGGAAAGAACAACAAGCCACCGCCTCATGAGAAAAATGGCAGCCCATCTCCTCATGCAAAGAACGGACAAGATGGCTTCTTTCAAACCCCAGATAGTGCTTTGTGGGTGCCATTTGTAAATGGGCCTATCCTATCTGTTCTTGATGTAGCCCCACTTACCTTGGTTGAGAAATACATGGATGAGGTTTCAATAGGTATGTTGGGTGGGAGAAAGTATTATTTTCCCTCTCTTTCTCTCCCTCCCTGCCTTCTATTTAGTGCTTACTATTGTTTGGGAATTATTGACAGCTGTTCAGGAGTGTCTTCGACAACGAATCGAATCGGGTTGTGCTGCTGAGTTGAAAAAAGAACCTCTATTCCCCTTTCACAACTTGCAGACTCTTGCTGAAGGTGATGCTGGTGTTTTAAGAGGATCCACCGAGGTGGAACCAACTAAGAAGACACTGGCTGCTGTACTTGTTGAAAGGACCAAAAAGCAATCGATTGCTCTCGTCCCGAAGGAAATTGCCGGATTAGCTCAGAGGTTCTTGCCTCTATTCAATCCGGCTCTATTTCCCCATAAACCGCCTCCTCCAGCTGTTGTTAGTCGGGTGCTTTTCACAGATTCAGAAGACGAGTGAGTTGTTGTTTCCTTTTTTTGTTGTGCGCTAAATTGTTGTATGCCGAGTTGCCAACATTTGAGGAATTAGTAGCTACTGTATTGTCATTATGTTTCTTCAGCTAATGATTGAGGTAAAATATGGCAATAAATGAATATAGGGGCAAATGGTAGGCTTGGTATGTGCTATTTGTTTTTTCATGTGTGTAAGGTTATCTCTTTTCATTGCAGCGTTTGTTATTTTAACGCCATTACCTGTCACAATAATTTATTAGTCTCACATAAATGTCAGAAACTCTGAACTTTACTGACGGTCCAACAGAAATTAGCTACTTAAGAGGGCTAACGATTTACTCCTAAAAAAGTAGGCTCTCCAAATCCCAAGGAAGAACTTTGGTGACCTTCTCACATGCTCTTCAAATAGATATCAGTACAAGTGAGGGATGGGCAACCTTTACAAGTCTTGTAATTATGACCATTTTCCATCTAGTAGATTGCAATTGGGGATGATCCCTAGTTTTGTTATTGAATGTTTGAATTACATCTCGGTGTTCACTAGTTATATGATATGATGTAGGTTACTGGCATTGGGGTTGATGGAGTGTAATTCAGACTGGGAAGCAATTCAACAACGTTATCTTCCTTGTAAATCAAAGCATCAGGTAATTTCTTTTCATCAACATAACTGTGGATAAACAACCTATAGATTATTTCCCCCCATGGGACTCTTTCCTTTTCCTTTCTCTATGTTTACCTGTCCCTTTAATTTTTTTTCCCTGATACTACTTTTTATTAAGTGACTGCACGGCTTACTATAAAACTGAGTGACAAAGAGATGAAATTTATCATTCTGAATTACTGTGATGATTCGATGTAGCTAATAAACTAAAAAAATGATCAGTTTTAGAAACACTTTCCTCTTTAGTTTTCTTGATGACTTTCTGTTGTTGCTGTGTAAGTGTTATGCCATACTCATATAAGTTCTAATTATAATCTTCTGTTTCATCTTGAATTGATTTTATACTCTAAGATGGTTTTAAACAATGGGATACTGTTTCACAAATTGGATAATATCATCATCATCATCATCCAAGCCTTGAAAATCTCAATAGAT
>MKEJ01106678.1:0-13330 GCA_001753735.1 Embelia ribes
ATAAAATATCACGAAGCATTAGAATTTGGTGAATTTGGTAGTATAATTATACAAAATTTAGAACAACAAGAAACACCCATAGTAAGATTAGTAAATTTATATTACAAGCAGCAAAGAAGAATAGATTATTTTGCTAGAAAAATAGTAGAAATACGAAGAGAATTAAATTAGTATATGTTAGCAAGAGATTTACTTCGAGAAAAACTAAGCTTATACGAAGAACATTTGAGACAATCTAAGTTATATTTAACTGATATTGAAGAAGAACTTTAAACTGCTAATAAGAATAAGATATATATTCTTAGAAAATATAATTATTACAAATCCACTGTAGTCCATTATACAAAAATAGTAAAAGCAATTAAAAAAGAAATTTCTAATTTAGTAGTTAGAAAAATTTATGTTTGCATTAGCACAAGCTAGAGAATTATATAGCGAGTTAAAAATAGAATTTGACTTTTATTCAGAGCATAAAAATAGTAATAAACAAGAATTAATTAGATTATATATAAAAGATCCAGAAAATCTTGAAGCAATTAGTCTTTTAATAAGAATATATATACAAAGTAGTGAAAAAGTAGCATATTATAATTTCAGACTTATTACAGTTTTACAAGTTATAAAAAGTTTAACAAGATAGATTAAAACATTTAGAATATTTAGATTTATCTTTTCAAGAATCTAATTACAAGATAGAAAAATTAGAAACAGGTAGTCATGGCTGTTATTTTAGAGATTTTACGTATCAATTACATTCACAGCACAAACAACTAAATAGTATAATAGACTTATAAATTACATTACGAAAAAATTTAGAATATCAAAGAAAGAAAAATTCTCGCATTTCGAAATCTAATATAAAACACCTTAAAAATAAAAATAGAATAATTAAACAACTGATAGAACATTAGGATTATATAAAAACTCAAAACATAGAAATAATTAAAGGTCTTAAGAAAATAGAAAAACTCAAAGAAATAGCACATCAACAAAAAGAACAATTTGATCTTATTATAGAAAAATAATTTCAGAATTTGATATAAGAACAAAAGAACTACAAGAATCTTACCAACAGATACAAGAATTATTAAAAGAAATAAAAGATATAGCAGCTAGTTAATGAACCTGGAAACTAATATAGAATATAAAAAATTATTAGAAGACTTAAAATACTACCACTCAAAACCTATTGGATTTACAAACTATATATCATATAAAACTAAATCATATACTATTTACCCAAAACAATTAAACACTTGTTTAGGATTTTTGGTAAAAATTAGCCAAAAAATAAGATTTACTAACACTAGATTAAATAGTCTACAAAACCAAATAGAAAAACTAAATAAACCAAAAAAAAATATATATATCAAATAGCTTAGAAAAAGATTTAGAAGAAATAAATCCATCTCTTAGCAATCTTACTATAGACCCAGAGCCAAAAGAAAAATAAACAAATAAACCTTTTGAATTAGGTCAAATTAGAAAATGGGTCAAACAAGAACATTTATTGGAACTTCTAGGACATTAAGTGAAAGAACAAATAATTCAAATAATACAAATTTCTTAGATAGAATTTTAAGAAGAGCAAGCTCTACGACAAAAAATGTTTTAGAAGATTTGATAAATGAAGATAGGGATTTAGAAATCTATAACAATAGACATATAAATTTGTCAAACCTCATAACTCTCTATTCAATAGGAAATTCAATCTTAATCCACAATTAATAAGAATAATTAGAGAAGAAATAGTATGTGTAATTCAAGAACCAATAATCTTAGATATAGTATCAAGAGAATCGTCACAAAATTTAAGACAAAATAGTAGGAATTTAATTC
Source organism: Embelia ribes (assembly GCA_001753735.1). Lineage (NCBI taxonomy): Eukaryota > Viridiplantae > Streptophyta > Magnoliopsida > Ericales > Primulaceae > Embelia > Embelia ribes. The sequence goes on from MKEJ01106678.1 coordinate 1,840, forward strand.
ATATAGGAATGATAGTAATAGCCATAAAAAGATTAACAAGAAAAAACTTAGGGACAAAAATTTTAATAACATTATTAGATACTAGATGGAATAATGAAATTAAAAAAGTTTTGATAGCCATCATAGAAGTAGATATGACCTCTAACAAGGGCATATTCTATTGCGGACCAGATTTTATATTAACTGTAAAAGATTTTTTGAAATATATTAAAATAGGAATCCAAGCTAAAGGTTATGAACAATTTCAATTAGAAATAGAAAATTTATTAGTAAATATAGGATATTTAGAAAAAATAACAAATAATATTACAACAAAATATAAAATAAATATAAAAGGAATAATAAATAATATGTTTTTGGAAGTTATCAAATTAATAAAACCAATAAAAATAGATCCCAAACTTCTTGCTGGAGAAGAATGGAACATTAGTAAGTTTCTTAAAAATAATCCTAAAATTTTAATACCACGGACTTATAGTACTTACACAAATAGAGAATGAGAAACTGCAGTAAGGTTTAATGATTACAAAGGAATTAATATAACAAATAATGAAGAAGATATAGATGATGATATATCTAATGTAAAAAATAATTTTATAAATGTACAAGTAGATGAAGAAATAAAATTTAACTTCGTAAATATAACTAAAGAAGAACGTGATGAAAGATATTATAGATATTTAGATGTAGAAATTGTTAGAATGAAAAAAGAACCAGAACAAAGAAGGTTAGAAAAACAAAAAAAAATATTAGATAAATAAACAGAAATTTCAAATAAAGAGATCCTTAGAAAAGAAATAGAATTAATTAAGTAAGGAATAATGAACAAAGAAGACTCTTTAGAAAAATATGCAAATAGAGAATGGATCATAGCAAAAAAATAAAAGTATTCCACTCCAAATAAAAGAAGAAATAGATAAGATATTAATAGATCAAGAAATTTAACAATAGAATCAAAATCACAAAGCATAACAAGTGCACAAGAATTAATAAAAATACAAACCCAATATCAAATATCAGAACAAAAGCCTACATTTCTAGAAGTAAAATATGGATGTACTTAAGTAACAAGAACACCTTATACCCAATATGAAGAACCAATCAAAATGTTTGAATCAAAAGGTACAAAACAAGAATTAGAAATTTTAGATAAGAAAAAATTAATAAATGATGGTAAAATATTAAATTTAGCAGCACATGACTTATAAGAATGGCCAACGTCATTAGAAAATTGGTCTCATCTTGTAATAAAAAATTATCAATGAATAGAATTTAGTCATATAGCAAATGAAATGTATGCACATTTAGAAAAAAAAAATTAGGAAAAACAGCATTCAGAATATAGGATGCTTATAGAGCAAATTATTCACAAGACTTTGAACAAGTAAAAGCTTTAGGAAATAATCCCCGTAATTCTGTCAACTTAATTCATACGCTTGTATTGGGATCTAGTCCGAAGCAATTAGAAAATTAGAACAGATCCTTCATCTTCTTTTTTTTTCTTTAAGCAATACCTACTTCTATGGAACCACGAGGGGTCATCCTGCCTCGGCAGCCTTAGGCATACACGGCCACTGCGATCTCCCAAACTCACCGCCAGAGTGCCAGCTTCAGACTCACTCACCAGTCATTGAGCCACGGCCTCCGGCTCTATTTGTGTAAGTACTATACTCATTGACTCTAAAATGTCATAATGTTTGAGTCTAAATTTGGAACTACCATCATCAATAACACATGCATTACCAGCAGCCATGATAATATATAATTTCATGTTACATGAAATTATTTATATTGTATTCTACATCACATAGAGGTTTTGCTTTTAGCTTTGAACTCAATTTTATAGTAGCTTTTTTTGCTTCACATTTGATTTCGCATATCTTAAAAGTTTTAAGTTGGATATATACAACTCTTTTTTAACTAAAAAATTAAATTTTTTTTTTTTACTTAAAAGCAGCAACCAAACAAATTCTTACTCCCTCCACATTAAGAAATAAATATATTTTAGGAAATGCATTATGGAACCATTATCATTAGCTTTTCATTAATATTGAGTATATCACTTTGCCTAATCATAGGGAACGTTTTTTCCTAATGTGCTGCCTTATCTCCCTTTATATTGGGGAGTGTAATTTTATACATAGTAAAATTTTCCACCTATCGTAATGATGCGTAGGGGAAAAACTAATTTTTTATTATAATATTTTTTTTTTTTCTTACATGTTAATACTCTCTCTCCTGCATGTCGACATATATAGGTATAAAATCCATATTTGCTCTCAATACAAGAAATTTTTTTCTTTTAATATACAAGAAATTTTTGCGCAAAATTACTTTGTTTTAAGCACCAAATTACTACGAACTGAGAAAAATTTTACTATATTAACTTTAATAAAAATTAAATTAAAAATACTTGTAATAAATTTTCCTTAAATTGCAGTAATTTGTCCTCAAAATGCAGTAATTCCTATAAATCACATGTAAAAAAAACTCTTGCAATGAGATGACTTCCATAAAATCCTTCTTATATTGGGAATCCTTGTACATTATATATACATATAAAGAATTAAATACATGACGTCTTACTTGGGAGGTTGTATTATGGCCAATAAGCTAATCTTTATATTTAATATCAGCCTAACCTCGGTCAAAATTCCAGCTTCCGCCACATCGACGGCTATGGCCTGTGACGACTCTTACACTATTGGAACTCCGGCAGTCACCTTCACCACCAACAAAACAACCACTTCTCTATCGGAACCGATCACCAATCCAAGATCACCTTATTATTTTCGTCCATCGGATCACCCTAATATCATTGTTATCTCCTTGCGTTTCAATTGCCAAAATCTTACGACATTGAAATGTGGCATGCATGGGGCGCTAAATGCAAAGAATAAATTATGCTTCTCGTTGGGGATGAAAGCACAGCACAACTATGGGATCAATGCCGCGATATGGCTCTTTCGTGGCTCCTTAATTGTATTGAACCCTCTCCTGCATCAAACCTCAACTATTGCGGGGGCTCCGCCTGATCTTTGGACGGAATTAGACACCCACTTTACCACCTCAGTTCAAGCTTGATTTATTGCATCAAGCAAGACATAGCCTGTCCACAACAAGGCACTCAATCAATCACCGATTATTTCAATGCTCTTCAAGCATTATGGGATGAACTTAATCTTCTCCAATGACTTGATCCTAATGATCCTATTCGGTCTGTAGATTCAATCCACCGAAAAAGTTTTTACCTTTTTAATGGGATTGAATCCAACTTTGCTCGTGTCCGGAGCAATATTCTCTCTTCTACCACCGACCTCCCGAATGTTTCTAAGGTATATAGCATCCTATCCAAAGAGAAAAATACCCATAACATCGCTACACAAGTGCTTGATACTCATACTGCCTTTGCCACGAGTCATCCGAGCCAGCCTAACAACCGGCACAATGCCTGGTCAGCACCAGCAGTGGGCTGATCAGCCCAAGACAAGGATACTCGTTTCTGCGATCATTGCAATACCAAGGGCCACCTTAAGGATGCTTGTTTCTATATCGATGGTTTTCCCGATTGGTACAAAGGGCCACGGAATCTACCCATTGAATCCACTACAGCTTCACATGCGTCACCTTCTATGGGTAATACTAATGGCTTGACTAATGTGCTGCGGAAAACGGTGATCTTTTTAACATGTTTATCTCATTAAGGAACTGAGATTTTCATGAACTTAATTGTTTTACCAAAAAAGGTGAATGATAGTTCTCCATCTGATTATTTTGTGCTGATATGTTGCTTTTGCACCTCGCTTTATTAAAGAGCCTGCTAATATACAGTGAATAGATACAAAACGCACTTGTTTGAGAAGCGATTACTGTTTGTTTTGCAGGAAATTGCAATAGCACGTGAAACGGCAGCAACAGCCTAGTATGATGCGAATGGCCAGGTTTACATAGCTTGCGTTCACGATCACCATCGACACAAGCAGAAAGCAGTGTAAAAAAAAATACAATAGGAACAAACCTTGAAAGAAAATTTCTGTTGAAGTAGAAACTATTATTCAATGTGTATTCAATCTATTACCTTCAAATAAGATTTTGAATATAGCAAGGCCTTTATGCAATCACTTGGGGCTCCTTCAAATTATATATATTTCTAAAACCACCTCGTCCATAATTCTTTTATTACAAAATTAAGAGTTCGAGGTTACTGACCTTGCACAAACACTATTAAGCTTTTCCACATTGAACCGCTGTTACCGTTTAACAACTGAGAATGCGATTAGCTTTTAGCCGAGGCTGTGGCACCATCACCCAAAATGAGGAAAATTAGATTATTGTTAAACACTTGACAACATGCGGAAAAACATAAAATCACAAGTTTTTTAATTCCTATGATCTAACATGTTTCAATCTGATACTGTTTAGTAAAACAACTAAGCCGAACTAAAAATTGTTTAGAAATATAACAATGTTTGGCACAATTTATTAGGGCATTTCCAACATAAATGTGGACAAGTCCGACCAACCTGAGTCTTTTATGTTTGTTTTCATCATATCACCAATGATTCTGGGTTGGCATATAGATCAAACTGCAATACTTCATAAATATCAGATACAATCTTTTTTTTTGGAAATTAATATCAGATACAATCTTGCCACTTCATAAATGATAAGACACAATGCCTTGGGCATTTACATTAGCACAATACAAGGGCAGCTAAGTGGCAAATCACAAGCCGACGTTTACAGACGCTACAATTATTCACTTAAATAAAGCAAGAAATTAAACAAAAAAGACAGGGAATAGTTGAGATCATTTAACACCCGAAGCTTCAATTTTTCCGTGGCATTGGATGGAGTACTGGAGGATTGGAAAATCCAAAAATCATTCTAGAGGCTCAAATAAACTCCATGATCAGCTTTACAAACCTGTGAGAACATTTTTGTATGAGATCGCAAGTAAATCACAATATCTACAACCTAATCATGGGGTAGAAGTGAAAGTGGCATTTCAATATGTGAATACAGAATGCGGGTGCAAAATATTTATATAAAATCCATTCATGCCGGAAACACATGTAATGATGTAAAATGCTGAAGTCTTGCAAGTCACTTTATATGCACGTCTGCAAACTCATACCCATATAAAAGGTTAAGCCCATTAGACGGTGAACCCATTAGTGTACATTAAATCTCCTATTGCTCTATTCTTAGTCGATGTGGGATATCACACAACCCCAACACGTATATCACTTCATATTCCAACTTTTCATAGCAATCAGTAAAATGCAAATGGAGATCTCTGTGAACGAGGCTTTTGTAATTAACAAATTGAGGAGTACCTTGTACATTACACGCCCATTTCAAAGTTAACGAGCACCTGGAGCATCCCTCATGCTTATATTTAGACTGTTTCGCATAGTCCGTCTTCCAATACCCATATTACCTTTTTGCATCATAGCAACAAATTCCTGATAATCAATCCGCCCATCCTGTAAGAACACAGCCATTCAAAACAATTAATTTACCCTACACAAATTCATCATCGTTATTGGTGCACCCCTTGTTCCATAAATATGACAAGGAATATTATTTTTATTTTTATTTTGGAAAAAAAAAAAGTAGTTCTACCAATATTGATACGAAAAGGTCAAGTGTATGGAGAACCATAACTTAAGTTCAAACGTGTATGGAAAACAAGGTGTTAAAAAAAGGGGTTGTCCAAATTATTAAAGGGGTTGTCCAAATTATTAAAGCCCCATTACTTCCCACTAAAAGGACCTATTAGCGGAAAGGATAGGAGCACAATATAAGCAATTCATTAATCCAATATTGCTCCGATGTAGGATATATAATTTAACACAAGTATTGTAGGATATGTATGAATTTGAAACCAATAATTTAACTATCACAATGTAATTTTAACTGATTTACCAAGTCCCTCAATAGCTACTTAACATTTTACTTCAACTTAATACAAAAGGTGTTTTCCACTTGAGTATGTGAACTTACATTATCTTGATCAACTTCTCGAATAATATCATCCAGAAAAACATCTGTCATATTATGTTCTATACAAGCCTGTTGCAATTCATCAACCGTAATATATCCACTAGAATCTTTATCAAAATATTGAAATGCTGCAACCAGATGTTCTTCGCGCTCTAGCTTGTTGAGGTGGACTGTTGCAGCTATAAATTCGCCATAATCAATGGTCCCGCTGTTGTCCACATCGGCCTGAAATTTAAGACTCTTCAGAAATGCCAACATAGTTGTACAACAAATAGAATAGCAAAATAACCTCATCAATTTCCAACAAGCGTCCAAAACCCAAAGAAAACTTACAAAAAAAAGTATCATAAATATGAAAAGGTCTACAAGTACTGGTATGATAAAAAAAAAAAAAGCTGGTTTCATCCCGGCTACTGGGAGATATGGAGGAATAAGATTTTTTTTCTTTTTATTCTTTTTACTTGTCTGTAAAATGGCTTAAAAGATAAAACACCCAGACGAAGGGCTAATCAAATGATCAAACAAAGAGACATAAAATTCAGACACCTATCAAAATTCAAAATCCTACCAATGTCACGCATCGCTATTAACAACATAGCATATAGTTGGTTGCTACGTAATGTGTTACTAGCAAACTACAAGAATTTAGGCTGGGATATTATATTGTGATTAGGAATCGAAATATATGACAGTCAAGCTAAGATGACTTTGGGAATAACCAACCAATTATTGGCCCAACTTTACCATGTGACATATCCCATTTGCAAAAGGAGGACCTAAAATCATAAAAAAATAATAATATCACAACCTTCACATATGATTTAAGTAATATTAAATTTGTCTAGGAAAAACTAGAAGAGTTATGCATGAGGTCATAAGATGGTATTTTGGATATATAACAAGTCATTCGATTTTACAAGTTTCCATATACACAGCCCTTAACATGCCCAACATGCATCATAGGTTCCCATTTTAGCTTTTGCTAATCTACAGAATAAAGAAATACAAGAAATGATGCTGCATTATATTAAGCTAGGAACTAAATAATGAAATTGAAAACCGAAAGAAGAAAAAGGTCATAATAATTGTATTACCGCCTCCATAAGGTCACGTATCTCAGTGTCCTTTAAGGTAGAGCCATATCTTCTTAAACCAGCTTTGAGTTCATCGAAAGTGATAGCACCACTATTGTCAGTGTCCATTGCCGTAAACATCTCTCTCAAACCAGCAATCTCTTCTTCTGACAAACTTTCAGCTATTACCTAATGGCTCAAATGGACAAAAGTGTAATTATTATTACAAGATACTGCTAGTTTGCTACTAATTAGCATCAACATTACAAGTAATCTGGTAAAACCGTGTGTAACGATCCTTATAAGAATTTCCTATCAGGCTCCACAAGTTTCCAAAGATAGATCAAATTGACTGAACAAGTACCTTCATGAATTGTATACAGAAAGAAAAAAAAAACTCGAAGCAAGTGTAGATTAACATTCAAATAAGATCTACAATTATAAAAATTGTCTGCTTTTAGAAATTTGAAGTAGACGAAAGTAAACTATAAAACAGAGCACATCAAAATAATTCAGGGGGCAACATTTTGAAAATCAGCCCATGGAAGAAGTAATGATTTTGTTTATTCCATAGCACTGACAAGGATGCGTCGTTAAGCAAAAACAGAGGGAAACCAGAAGGATAATTTAATAATCGCGTCATCTTTTACTAATTTTTTTGTCCACATCACTTCGAATCATGCCCATACCACCAAGAATCCAAAAACAGATGCCAAAGACGAAGTTGGTGCTTACTAAGCCATGATGATCTTTAGAAACAGACTATTTGTTTCATGCCTACTAGCACTATCAAAGGAGGAGAAAACAAAAACTAGCAATAAAACTCTGCACTACAACCCTCAAACTCTTAACGGCACCCTTAACAAGTGAACAGGAATATTCGATATAGTCATGTCATTCATACCCGTAAAGCCATTTTCTTTAGCTTATTCATTGCAGAGAACTGTTTGAGACGAGAGAGTACAGCTGGATCCAAAGATCTATCAGGCGCGACTCCATTCTCACAAATCCAAGGATGACCTATAGAGATCGTAATCAGTGAAACTTTAAACAGCCTCCAAGATTATACAAAACCTAGATATACAGATATATAATTATTCATATTACACATGTCCATATGTGTATGTGCAGTGAAAATGAGATATGAGACAGTTATAAAAGATATGCAAAGAAGGTGAGGAGAGGGGATATAGCCATCACATAAGGTCCCGCCTAACTCATTGACACTACAAACAGTTATGCAACAAAAATTGCATACTGTAATTCTGAATCAGTAACATAATGTGTGGTTATTGCGTTGAACTGAATTACATACCAATTACCCTTAATCAATCACCAAAATTACATTTAAATGTCACACATCCATCCCAAGTTAAAGATAAAAAATTAGGAGAAGCAGAAAAGATGACAAACATACACAGTACTTGTTGAGCAGTAAGCCTTTCTGAAGGCCGAGAGCATAACATTTTCGTTATCAGGTCCTTAGCACTATCAGATATTACGGGCCACGGGTCAGAATCGAAATCAACGTGTCCCTTCAATACCGCATCAAATATTCCCTGTTGTGTTTCTGAATGCCAAAATGAAATAAATTTTTAGTACATTGGCAGGAACTCAACATTCCAAGTGATGAAATTTACCAAGATGTACATACCTGCCCAAAAAGGAGGCACACCACTAAGCAGTATATATAGTATGACACCAGCAGTCCAGACATCTGCTTCTGGTCCATAATGCTTCAAAAGCACTTCAGGAGCAACGTAGTATGTGCTTCCAACTACATCAGTGAAAATTTGACCTGGAGTTGCAGCAAGCACCATGTAATTTTCTTATCCAAAATAAGTACCATGTAATTTGAAAGAAATACATATCTCAACATTTTGCTGTTTATGCTATTGAGATCTAACTGACTACATCCATGACTTATTTTCATTTGACATTTCATTTTAAGGAATTAATTTACGAAGAAACTGAACTTAGTCCTACATGAAGTCAAATATTATAAACTTATTATGCTAGAAAGAAGCGAGTTTTAAGAAATGTTTGAAGACGACTTCAACACAAGAATGAATAACGATGACAACTCAGTGGAATCCTAAACAGCAGGAATATAGAATTACTACACAGTCCTAAAGCAAGTCCCAAGGGCGGGAGAAAGAAGACAGCCGAAACCAAATGGAAGCCCTCACCACTAGAAAGCACAGACACTCCAAAATTGGTGCCATGTCCATGTTGGATACGTATCGGACACACATACTCCTCGGACACTTCAAAACACGTGTCTAACACGCCACGTGGCAAGTCCAAAATGCTATTTAATTACTTAAACTTTGGACACACGATACTCATTTTGGACTTCTCATGGACACGACAAATCAATTTGTAACCTTTTTCTACTTCGGTTAATTATTATTCATTTTCAATCATACATTTTGGTAATTTTCACAAACCACGTTTCAATAGCTGTTTATTCCTTTAGTGCATGACATGTTTTTAGGCCTTCTAATAATTGATACTCGTTATTAAGGTATACTAGTTTATAACGAAATGCAGTTGCTTAGTTGCTACTTTGAGAGCCAACAACCAAACTAACTTATAAAAGTTATTAAAAAAAATTAAAAAATGCCGAAACCCCGCCATGTCCTGTCTAAATTTTTTTGAAAATTGTCGAATCCGTGTCCGCACCCATGTTCGTATCCGTACCCGTATCGGTACTTCTTAGTTCACTATCAACACATTGTTTTTCTTATTCTAGCAGGAGATTATCTGAATGTGAAGGTAAGTAATGCAGTAAAACATGTAGTTGATAGTTTAGATGTATAAAAAGTATAGTTAGATACTTTCAATAGTCTCTACCTAGAATAAAAAAAACTTAAAGGAATGTGTTGAGCTTGATAAAATTAAGTGCAAAAATTCGTTGTGTTTAGCTGAGCAAAACTTTGAGAGGGCTTTTCAAAGATTTGATGAGCAATACTCATGTTTTAAAATAGATTTTGAATATTTAAAATGGGTAGACAAGATGATTGATAATGAGAAAGTGGTGACAATTGGGGTAATTGTATGAAATATGTTATTTTATTAGATCTTTTTTTTCAAACCCAAGGATAAGGTTTAAGGCTTGTTTTACGACAACTTTTAATGTCTTATCATGAGATTGCTAAACTTCATTTTTCTGTTGGAAAAATAGCAAGAGAACGATGACATTGATTTAGTTGCAATATGGGAAAAATGTAAAAAATAAGTTTGACATATAATGTGGATATCTCAAAAGATGAACAAGATGTTTTATTTGTAATGATGCTTGATCAGAAATATAAGTTAGAATTTGTAGAATTTATGTTAAAGGAAGTTTATGGTAACAAATACGGGCAAAGAATAATCAATATAGTAGGATGTGTTGCATGCTTTTTACAATAATTATAAGGGCAATTAGAGCAACAATTGAAGATTCTAGGGAGAGGCCACCTATAACAAGAAGCGTGGAAACGATGTCTACATTCAAGAAAAATAAATCAAAAATGGAAGTTTGGGTAAAGGAATTTCGTTAGAACTTGAAAAGTATTTTAAAGAGACTTGTGATAATATTATAGTTCTTTGTTAATTTTAGATTTGTGGAAACAAAATTCACAAAGTCATAGGTTTCCCATACTTTCCTAAGTTGTTCATGATGTGTTAGCCATTCTAATGTCAACTATTGCATCATAGTTAGCTTTTAGCACAGGGTTCGAGTTCTTGATCCTTCTAATAGTTCTTTAACTTTTAGAATGGTGGAATCCCTTGTGTGTACTCAAGATGACTTTGTTCATCCGCAAGTTCAATTAATATTAAATAAGACCTGAAGTACATTGAAAAACTTGAAAATGGTAAATTTATTTCGTTTGAATTTATAATCTAGGATCTAATTGATATTTTTTTCCTATCTTAATTTCTTTTATTACATTTTTCGATTTGCAATTTCCAGATTTATTTAAGATATTCCTCATCAACAACGATTTAGCTCTAATTTTTAATGCAATTCCCTGAGTTATATAAAATTTCCAAGAACGTTTATGCCCTCTAATTTACTTAATACTAATTTACTGAATACTTGAGTTTGGAATTGTTTGTAAGAGTGTTTATCAACTTAATTTATTTTTGTGATGTATTTTGGAATTGTTTGAGATTGGTACTCATATTCGAGCCTTATTGTTAATGGAAGTGTTTGTGCTTTGGGGCTGATTTGGTATTGCTTGAGGCTGTTCTGGTAAATGGTTTGAAATATTTGTCATTACACATTTCAAGTTGAATTTTAGAAGTTTTTGTTGTTCTTATATATTGCAAGCTGCTATTTAGAGGCTGCTTTGATATTATATATTGCAGCCTAAGGTTTACATGTGCACCCCTTAACTTGCTAGGCTGAACCCTGATCC
>MKEJ01106679.1:0-19345 GCA_001753735.1 Embelia ribes
AAAGCATCGCTGAAAATTTCAAAATTTCGAAATTTAATCAGGTTTCAATTTTGAACCCGTCAGTTCAAACGGAATCTGAAACTGACGTCCAATCTTATTAAAATTTACCAGTTTATGAAAAAGTCAACGATGGTCAATATTGACCTTTGACCTCTCAGAAACATACGGGAATAAATAAATCTGACTGTACACTGATCGGATCAGTAATTTAAGAGTTATACGCAAAACAGCGCACAACCGACGGTCTACCGTCGCAATATTTCCAGCGATTGCTATTCTGATTTAGAAAAATCAATTTCATACTATTTAGACTTATAAATATCTTGTCTAAACCTTTAATTTCAATATCTGATAGAAATCAGCTCAATTGGTACATTCAGAATTCAGAATTTAGTCAAAACACAACAATTCGATTCAAAACCAACACTTTATAAATCAAGAATTGATTACAGCACTCAGATGAGTAAATTACATCATTATACTACTTCATTACAGTATAATATTACTGTACAATGACTCTACAGTGGTGGCGAAAAATTGGGGCCTTATATGTGACGCGACCAAAGTCTTTATTGACCCCCCATTTACAATGTGACGCGATTAATCCAGATCTGGTTTCCTAGCTTTCACGGTAAGGCTGTATGACCTTATTACTTCTTTGCATTTTTTTTAAATTGATACCTTTATGTCCCAAATCAACTCCAAACATTTTCTTTCAAAAAACTCTACGTTTATGATATACAATGTTTATGCTACGCCATGTAATGCAATTTATACTACGTCATTAAACACGTTATAACTACGCATGAAAACATGAATAATAACTATTCCAATAAACATGAAAAACATATAACTCACATAAAAAAGATTCATGTTAAACTTTATGCCAATTAACTACGCCTACAACCACATTAATGCCACATCTATACTATGCCTATACAACGTATCTAAAAACGTCATAATTATTATACTATTTTCTATGTTTATGTGAAGTATTAATCACGTCAAGTTTACAATGAGGGTACTACAACTAGTAGATGTTTCCATCACGCCAAATTCAATACGCACACGCTATACATTCAAATATACACATCACATTTACATACCGATAAAGTCGTCAATTTTATATTAAAGTTTGTTGACTACCGTACCTAAAAATGCACTAGAAGCCCTCTCGAGTCTTCTTACGTAAAAATCCCAAATATTCCTCTTCTACGTCTCTCGATTTGATCTAGCAAATGAAATCAAATTGTTAAACATTGAGGCATAAAGATGTTCTACTCCTCACAAGGAACACGAATAACTAATTTATTTTGGTGAACAACAAAGCCCGAAATAAATAAAAAATTGAATGAACGAGACGAAGAACGAAACTTACTTCGAAACTATCTCTATGTTCCAAGGCTCACAAATCTTCACTTTAATCTTGCAAACTTCCATCGAGTCTAGATAATATTTAGCTTAAAAAATGGTGAAAATATGTCACCTCCCTCTGTTTCTCTCTTTCTCTTCTATGCGGAAATGGGCTATGATTTGACATAAAGTCACTAAAATACATTTCAAATATGTTAGACATAGTCGACTGATGCACCTAATCAGTGGACTGATACATTAATAGTCTACATATACTGCCTATCAGTCCACATATTTGAACAAACCGAAAAACAGAATCCACTGGAATTATAACACACTTCAATCAGTCGACATATACTTATTAACAATCGACATATATGAAATAAGTCGATTTATAGGTCCTAATAGTCGACTTATTCACCCCACCTGAAAAATAGAATTCTCTGGAATTTTTGTGCACCCAATAAATCAACATATACTTCCCATCGGTTGATTGATATCTTATCAGTCGATATATTCCCCTGCAAAATGCAAATTTCAAAATTCTGCTTTTCGACACTAAAGCATTAATACTAACGCCTTTCAACACTAACTCCACGTACTTTTCACATACCAATATCCACATGTTTCTCAATGCTAATCTCCACACTACATTTTACGCAACAACGCTATGCATACCATATTAAGTCAACGCACACTAATGTATATATATCTATTGCAAGAAAGATAACGCCACAATGTATACATGCAAGCATCAATGCAACTACAATGAAAGATGAATAAAGCAAAAATTTTGTACGAAATTTCTGGGACGTTACACAAAATTAGTTAGGTAACCCTACGACATTTATACATGGTAGATGTTTGGCATAACATTACGCAATTTGATCAAATTTCACCAATTATATTATCCCAGATATCTGAGTTTTTGGGATTAGCATTCGACATCATTTCTTTTTCTCTGTTTGCTGTATAGTATGCTCCGTTTAATGTAAATATTTCTCGTAAGAAAATGTAACGAAAAGAAAAATTCCTTCACCAAAAATTATGAATTCAAGTACAATATTTTTTTTCCACCAACACACCATTAGTGTTATATTTTAAAGAATTTGAAGAAAACATTTATTCTAAAGCTAGGATTTTTTTTTTTTACTTTTTAAAGTTATTCAGTGTTCATGTCTTTGCTTCGATAAAGTGAAATGATAATTGATAGATTTGACCATCTTAGCATTCGGGAGTGGACTATCTTTATATATAAAGCCGCGGGATATACAAAAAGATATGAAGTTGTGTCAATATTTTTGTGTTTCACAAATCTCTTCCCGTCCATCTTCTCTCTCTTTTCATCTTCTCTCTTTGGATTGATTTCCAGTATTATAACGGCTTGCAAATTGAATATTTAAAATGGTAATTTTTCCTATCTGATTATCTTTCATCATTCCTTTGTGCTATCGTTTCACAATTTCGGATCCGAATTCGCAGATTTGACATTGTATTCGCTAACAGTTCCTTTTTTTGCCAGTTAATTATTATTGCTATTTGAGTTTCATATGCATCGCGCGCGTATGTGCAATGCATGCTACTAAGAGGTTACACTATTAATTAAACTAAATTCGATACCAAAAAAAAAAAAAAAAAAAATGAAAATGAAAAGTACCTCACTAAAAAATAAGTAAAAAAGGTAGATTTTTTGTTTTTCTTTTATTTAGATATATGAGAAGCCTCACATATATATATGATTTGAAAGTAAAGTTAAATCGTTAGATTATTTTTCTCCTTAGGGAACACGCAAAAACAATAGTTGCTAAAATTGGAAACCGAAAAAGGGAATAGTAAGGGTAAGTAGAAGCGAAAAATGCATGCAAAAAATATAGGAGAAACGAGAAACATGAATATGATTTGGAATTTTTTCGAATACGATTATATAACATATGTGAAACGTATGCAAAATACGTGAATTTTTAATCCGAGATTTAGATTTTTAAGTACTATAATACTTGTACTTTTATATAAAAATTCAATACTTCATATGAATAAGATAATAATAAATCAAAATAATAGAAGTGAAAAAAATTATTTAATCGTAGAAGTGCTAAAAAAACTCACTCTCATAATATTGTTATTAATTTATAATTATTTTCTTAAGAAATAATAGCTAATAAATTTTATCTGAGTTTTCAATGTTTCCTTTAAGTTTTCCAAACGTTTCCCAGAACGTTTCCCAATTATTTCCTTTGAGTTTCATATGCTTATCTCTAATCGTTTTCCAAGCATTTTCAAGTCAATACGTTTCTCCCTAACATTTTCGGCGTTTCGTATCTGTATCGAAAACATATTCTCTGAAAAATGCGATTTCACCTTAAACCCGCATTTCCTGTAACTATGGCCAAAACCTTAAAAATACTTCGCCCAAAGCACGAGCTTAATTCAAATTTCAATCTGGTATTACATAAAGTCGGAAAGTGATTTACTTAGTTCTAAGCAGCACCTCTAAAAGTGAGCTTAATAATCATTAATAACCATAGGGAAAAAAAGTAGAATTGTAGCAAATTAAAATCCATTTCCCTAGCCCTGCTTCATTTCCTTCACGGGCTCATTGACCTCGAACATCTCCATCGGATAAGCCCTCGACTTCCCTGCAGGGTTCGCCAAATGGATTTTACGGTTACTGTCTATATAGAGTTGATAAGTCTTACACAATCGGGGAAGCAAGATCAAATCAAATCTCTATAATAATAATCTAATCAAATTAAATCAATCTAAATACTGAGAAACATATAATTGTTCTAGAAAGTAATTAAATAAAATCAAATCTAATATATTTCTTAATATGGCTTGTTCTTTATCCTGTTGGGCTCAACGTTGGCTGTTACCTCAGTCCCGTACGAGACAAGTTTCCCAACTTTTGGGAACCTATGCTCGGACTTGTTATTCTGCTTCAGCCAAACAAACCCTGAGTCTCTCTCGTAGCCAACCTTGATAACGTCCTTCAACCGGAGGAGCTCATTGGGCATGCCAATTTCTTTCCAAGAACTCTTTGAATTTACGTTGAAACGTGTTGTCTCCGTCGTGGATGTTCACTTTCGCTCGGATTTCCTCCGTCACAAGAGACATTGTTTTTTTTTGGCTTGAGTTTTAGAGAAATAATATAATATAATGAAATGGCTAGTCATGGGTTTTAAGAGGGATTTGTGGTTTGAGCATAGGAGGGCTTTATAGGTGAGGAGAAGTGTATTTGCCCCATGGAATTGGAAAGTTTTAATGAATTAAATGACTTTTTTTCCCCATTATATTAAAATTGGCATAACTTTTTTATTGTTGTGTAAAACAAAATGCATGCATGGAGAATAATGAAAAGGACTTCCTTCATTGCACAAATAATTATACTTTCACATTGGGGTATTCAAAAAAATATTACGGTACTTTCTATTTTGAATTGTTTAATTATTACGAAATTAAATTTATTATCATCAATACGTATCATAATTATTAGGGCCAAGACTAGATAAAAATTGTTAAGGACAGGTTCGATGTTCAGATTCATTCAAAATTAAAAAGTTGATTTCAATGCTTATTATTTGTGTACACAATTTTTTTTTGAACAATATATACGACTTTGTTTTTCTTGTTCTTCTTTATAGTCTCCAACAGAAAAATGTTGAACATAACTGCAACGGTGAAAACACAAAAATATTTTTTAGAAATTATAATCAAACAACTCAATATTTTTTAGAAATAGCATCCTCCAATGGTTTATGTTTCATAGAAATAGATTAAAAAAAGAACACTAGGATTTTGTAAGTATGAACTAATATGATAGAAGTACTTTTTAATCGAAACATTAAAGTTTTTAAATAGAAATATAAAGGGTAAGGGACCTAAATGAGTTTAGGCTTAATTCCTTAGCCCAATTTTATTTATTTAATAGGCCTTCTCAACATGGCTCACCTTTTTAGTAGAATAATAGTAGCTTTTTATTTCGGCTTTTCTTTTCGTATAGCATAGGAAACAGTTACTTACTAGTCTTTAACAAAAATTGATACAAAAAACTAGGTTGAGGACTTTTACAAGTTCCTTATTTTTTCAAATGCAAATCTAAGTTTTTCCTAAAATTACATACATAATTTTGGTGAAATCCAACTGCTTCGAGTCTTATAAAATATGGAGCCCGCAACGGCTGCTTCATTAGCCTACAGATTAAGCCACTCTGCTACTCGCTTACGATATACTAGATTACGATAGATACCGAGTTATTTGTAGAAGATAAAGCATACGAACACAACTATACATTGAACACTGCTACTTCGTTTAGTTTTTTGTAGGGAGTACGTTTTTTCGGATAAATTCTCATGCTTCTTAGGATTTTATACAATGATAAAAATCACATGTAATCGCAATTCGCTGACATGACCCTGTATTGTGATTATCAAAATTTTTCCATTACCAATCTTGAAATTGCCCAACCTTAATATAATGCTTAATATATGTTTCCGTTAGAGTTATCCATTAGGTAGTTCAGACGATAAGGTTTATTTCTTGATTAGTTCAAAAATAAATACGGTTTGGATAAAAGTTTATTGGGATTTGCATTAATATTTTGATACTATCTAATCTTATTTTAATGATAGGATAAGAACTAAAGTTTAAAATGAAATTGAATGTTGGCTTTACTACAAATACGGCTATATGTTTTAGTGAGTGTTTTGACACTTGCTTATATTACTTACCATTTTACTAAATAATTATTTTTGCTTAAAAATATGTATAGCTAATGTTCCGATCACAAATGCAATTTTAGGAAAAAAAGCCTAATATTGCTTTGGAACCCCAGATGGGTTATGCGCTCAAATTTTAATCAAGTTTTAAATATCATCCGTTACTGTTACGTAACGCCATTATGTAATGATTTTGAGAGTCACCACAACCGCTACGGGCCGTTATGGAGGCGAGAATGAAATTCTCAGCCATAACGACCATTAGGTCCGCTATATCGGCCGTAACGGTATCATATTGGTCGTTACGGTTATTAGAAAAATTAAATAAAATTTAAAAAAAACAATGATTTTTTCAGAATTAGATATAGAAAATTTATCATAACAATACAAATATATGACAAATTACTGGCCATTATGGCCATTAAAAAAATCAAATAAAAAGAAAAAAAATAAACAATGATATATTTGGAATTAGACATAAAGAATTTATCATAACAATATGAATATATGATAAATTACGGGCCATTACGGCCGTTAAAAAAATTAAATAAAAAAAATAATGATATTTTCGGAATTAGACACAAAAAATTTATCATAATAATATGAATATACGATAAATAATTCGTCAAATAATTCGCAAAAAGGCCAAAATGAAAAAAGTAATCATGTACTCGGCAATGTGCCAAATTTTCGCAAAAGAAAGAAGTTTTCACGTGGGTTGATTGTTCACAACTCATAATTGAGATTCCTCACAAATTATTTTTTCATATCTATATAAGACTATAGAATGGAGAGTTTGGGAAGTTGCAACATAAAAAATCACAAATCACAAACTTTCTTACAAATTTGAGTTGCTTGGCAATTGAGTTTCTGGTGACGAAATATAAATTAGTTCTTAGTTTGGTTTGATCCCTTATTTAAAGTTTTTTTTTTTTTTACATAATCTCCATTATATAAATTATAAATTATTTATTTATGATCCATGAAAGTACATAAAAGAATTGTACGTATTCTTGATTTATGATCCATGAAATTCTTTCTTTACTGATTGTGTTTGGGCCAACTACATGTTTTTTTGCCTTACCAATTATTTTTTTTTTCTATTTGCGGGTACAAAATATAAAATGCCTCGACGAAATAATAATGAAGGCGGTTTTGATGATATTGGCTGGAGATTCAATACTCTAGTTAAAGGTAGGTGATAGACATCATATCTTATGTAAATTTTGTAATGCTCTTATCAGAGGTGGAATTACACGATTTTAAGAGCATTTAGCACACAAGTCAGGCAATGTGCATAAATGCCCTAGTGTAAGCACAAAAATTGGGCAAAATATGATGAGGCACTTAACTGAAAGAATGGCATCGGAAATTTAAAAAGAAAAAAGAAAAACATAATTGCAATTACAATTAATGAATATAAATGAAGATAATGAGCAAAATTATGAAAATATTTCGGATGAAGACTCAGATCAAGAAATAACAATAACTCGACGAGAAAATCTTCAAGCACAACAAGAATGGGAGATGAGACGCTCATCCGGAGGAAGTAGTAGGCCTCATTTTGAGGTTGGTGGTAGTTCAACATGACGAGATGCAAAATCCCTTTCAAAAAGAGTAGAGAATCTATTTCGCAAGTCACAGTCTGTACGTGATAATGGTAGTAGTGGTTGGAATTGGATTAATCCTAATGACCCTGAAGCAAAATTAAGAGCTATTGATCCAGAACTTCATAAAAATAAGAGGGCAAAGCAATCTAAAATTACTACTGGTACTATGAAAAAGCTGAGAGAAAAATTAGGAAAGGTAGTTTCTAAGTTTTATCTCTACAATCGAATTCCATTTGATATGGTTGATTCACTTTAAACTCAGCCTATGCTTGATATTGCCGCTAAAGTAGGGAAAAGGGTTAAAGGACTAAGTGCATATGAGATATCTCAAATATATTTGGAGAGTGAATACTCTGAGATAAAGGAGTGGATAATAACATTTAAGGATGTATGGTTAGAAAGAGGTGTCACCATCATGTGTGATGGTTGGTCTAGCCAAACTAAACTAAGCATCATTAATTTCCTAGTATACAGCAACAAAGGTAGAAGTTAGAGCCAAGTTTAGATGCACAAGTTAGAACTCTAAATCAGGTAAATATATTTATTAAAAGAGTGAAATATTTAATTATTCAAAATACTGACAATAATTTGTTTATTGTAGTTATTATTGTTTCGAGAAAAACAAGATACATTTGGAATACCGGTGGCACAAAAAATATGGACAAAGACCAATACAGGTTTAGATTTGAGTATAAAATATTCATTAAAAATCTTTACACGTTAAATATTTTACGGATATATATATATTTTTTTGTAGCTGAATGATGGATTATTCATGACACGTGTGCTCCAGAACTTCAACAGATAGGTATTAAAGTTTTGAGTCAAACTACATCATTATCTAATTGTGATTGTAATTAGAGTACTTTTATTTTATTCATACAAAGACAAGGAACATGTTAATTTATCAAAAGCTTTCAAAATTAGTCTACATTACTTATAATATGAAGCTAACAATAAGACATATTAACAGAAAAGATCAAGAAGAAATTGATGGAAGTTTTAATCCTATTAATTTAGACTATATTTTTGAAGAAATGATCCACTAAATCCTTGGCTACGAGAAAGGATATTACCTGTATTGGACGGTCAAGATAATTCAGAATGGGTAAATTAGATAGATGATGATGATAATAATGATAATAATAATGGTGATAGCGATGGTGATAGTAATGGTAGTGGTGGAAACTAGAATGAGCCGAGAAATGCTTCCAAAAGCTCAAACTCAACTCTTACTAATCAAAGCGATGATAATGGTGATCAAACTCTACCAGATGATGGAGGAAATGACGTAGAAGGTGATCATAGTCATACAAGTATGAAAGATGATAATGAATTCCGTGGAAATTTTGGAAAACAATATATAATTAATGATATTGCCATAAGAGATTTCATACCGCGAGTCCCAAGAAAAACTTCCAAACTTATACGAGAAAAAAATAAGGAACAACAAAATTTGAGATCTTGTGATGAATAATCAGAGAAATTTTTAAGCCATGGAATGTATAACTTCGGAGATTATGGCTTCAATGGAAGTGGATCATCTTTCAGTAGCGATAGTCAGAGCTATTCTAATCTATCGAGCATGTATCTCTCTTCTTCCAGTTATTTTCCTTACGGTGATAATACATGAGATAACTATCCATTTCCAAATTTATGCCGACTATTGGTTATGATGATCCTGTGCAACCGCAACTTCCATTTTCTCAACCAAATCATTTCTCAAAGAGGCAACAAGGTGAAACTGAAGGAGTATATTTCTCACATATATTTCCTACTGTATAGCGAGACACCAATAGTGAGAATCAAGAAAAAAGCTACGAGCCTCCACGCTATTCCTTTTGGATGTAGAATAAAATGACTTAAAATGTGTGTTTGATATTATATTATTATTATTATTATTATTTTTATTTGATTTAAATGATTGTTATCTATTTTAAATAAGTTTGTATTATATGAAGCATGATTTTTTATCTTTAATAACTCCAATATATAAAAATATATAAAGAAAAAAAATATTAAAGCATTAAAAATGAGTATTTTTTTTTTATAAATTATTAAGAAATTTTAACATGAAAGTCATAAAAGTATACGAAACTATTAAAAATATAATTCTATATTATAAATAATTTGTGATATTAAAGTTTAGATGAGTCGAGCGAAGTTAAAAAAAAATCACAGTTCCGGTTTCTGCAACCGTTACGCTACGGTTGTTACATTCTGAAACCGTTACATCACCACAATTACCGTTACAGCAGCCGCCACCGTTATTTAAAACCGTGATTTTAATCATAGGAATTGAGTAGGCACAAACGCACGACTCCAAAGTGGAACACTAGGCATTGTTGATATCATTAGCTCTTTTACAATTCTATTGATTTTGAGTGTAGTAGAAGTAAAAACCATTGCCAATGTCTATTGTTTTTTCGACAATTGAACCAGTTCCAAACCATCGTCAATGTCTCCAATTTTTGTGGAGGTTTTCCTGTACATGCCAATAGGTCGCTACACATGTTACAGAATTATTCAGGCATAATGTTAGCAATGGCAAATGTCGTTGTTAATGGTTCTGTTTGTTTGTAAATGAACAAAGAAATCCGTCATAAATTAAAGACGGCTTTTGTGTCCATTGCTAAGCTTGTTGTAAATTTGTGTTATCCTTATAGTGTTTGCTCTACTTTAGATAAATAACACTTTTCATTATTCAAAAGAGATGATACAGCAAGAATAAAGGAGTGAATGGGTGAGCATGAGGATGTTCTAATTTGTGAAAACCCTGATTACATATTGGATGATAGTAAGCTCAATCATTGATCACCTACAAGTAATCAACATTCATCTTTTTATATGAGCAACGAAAGAATCCAACTCGATATGAGAAACACCGCCTTCTTCCACCGCCTCTTGGACAGCCTTACACAAATCCTTCACTTTCATCCTCGTCTCTTCCCCTTCTTTCGATGCCATTAAACGTTTAACAACTTGAGTAATAGTCGCTGCAGTAACTAACTCGTCCCTATTTTCCCACTTTATAACGGCCAAACCAACCTTCAAAATGTCAGTTATTAAAAAGGCATTATATGGTTGGTCTGAATGCATAGGCCAAGTGGCCATGGGCACTCCCGTCGTTATACCGTCCAGGCACGAATTCCATCCACAGTGATTCATAAACCCACCCACAGACGGGTGCCTCAAAATTTCTAGCTGCGGTGCCCAATCTCTAATGACCATTCCAACTTCTTTTGTCCGTTCTTCGTACCCATTAGGCAACTCAACCCTTTTAACTTCTTCAAATATGTTGCCTTTATCCGCATCTCTTAGTACCCACACGAACTTTTGTGCACTTTCTTCCAACCCTAAGGCGATCTCATATATTTGCTCGTTTGTGAGTGAAACAGTGGTTCCGAAAGATATATAAATGACAGAGTTTGGTGCCTGCTTATCAAGCCAATCGAAACACACATGTCTGCAATTCGATTTCCTAGTCTGTGATAATGACCACATATTCAGCGGACCAATCGCCCATATTGGTCTATTCGCATTTCTCTCTTCTTCTTTTTGTAAGTCAATATAAGTACCTTCGATTGTTCTGCTAGAGTTTACGATAATTCCAGTGCATGATTTCAAACTAGTAGTTTGAAGAAATACAAATTTTTGGAACTCAGGGCTGTAACACCCCTCCCGAGATGGCAATCCTTTGGGCAGATTCTCTCTTTCCGAAGGGTTGGGGCTCCCTTGTTTACCTCTCCAATAGGAAGTGAAAGTGGAAATGGGGTTAAAAACGTAAGATTCGACACGAGGCATGGTAGCAATATCTTGAACCACATAAGACATGAGTATATCATGAATCACGACTACTCGTTTGGCAGTGGAGGCTATTTTGTTGAAGAGTTGTACGAAGGGCTCGCGGAGATGAAGCGAGGAGTCTACGGAAGGTTGGAGGTGGCTGGGGAACTTGATAGCTGAATTAGGGTTCGGAGGAGGAGATGGGAAAGGAGGGATAGACAATTCATGGAAATTGATTTGGGAATTTTCAAGTTTTGTAATAGAGTTGAACCTTATTTTAGCTTGGTTGATATGAGTGGTGGAACAAGCATAGTGAATAGGGATGTTGTAAGAGGATATTAGGCAAGAAAGGTGTAGAAGTTGATTTAGGTGGCTATAACATGGGAAAGGGGCCATAATTACAATCACCTCACTTGTTTGATTTTGGTTCCTCATTGCCATTGGAATGATTAAATTCCTAGAGGGATCCTAATCTCTTGTTTTTTCGATACAAAGTGGAGAAACAATAATAAGGTTTTATAGGAGAGAAAATAGAATAAGGGTCTACGCAGGGTAAACCAGCCTTTAAGCCTAAGACAACACTTTATAGATATAAAAATAAGATTTATAAATAAAAAATTTTAAAAATAATTTTATAATTATTTATATTAGATTTTATTCATACGATGAATATGTATTAAAACTCCTACATGGAATATGATCTATGACCGGACTAGGTCAAATTCTTTGCATTAACTGATAATGAAAACAAAATGTCAATTTAAGACTGTGTTACGTGATTCATAAATAAAAATAGGAGGGAGAAAGGTTGCCGGACAAGTATAATGGGCAGTCACTACTTGATGTATCTAGTTCATTTATTTTTAAATGTGTACTTAATATTAAAAAGATAAATCCCTTATAAAATTTAATTAAAAAAGTAATTTAATTTTAATTTTTTATGACAAGATTACATATAATGCCGCCGGCCAGCCCGCCTTTCATCCATGAAAATCTTTTCTTGACCAACATGTAGAGACGTGTTTACACGTTCAACTTTATAACAGCCCACCTTTCAACCTTCGATGTTGACATAACAGGACTATATCTAAGTTATTAAAATTTTTGTGTACAGGGAATGATCTTGTTATAATTTTTGCTCCTATTTTCATTTTTATTCTCACTTTCATTATTTTTAAAACTATAAATCCGAAACTCTCATATTCTCACTCCCATTTTCACTATGCGAATTCACGAATTAGCAGGGCCACTTTTCCTTGTTTATATGTTCACAGTCAAAAAGAAAAGTTGAGCCTTCTCGATGAACCATTTTAAAATTTGATCTTTCCCTGACCTAAGGTAATCATACGTAAGTGATATCACTATATTAAAAATATAAAAATATATTTTATTATTAAATATGAAAAATATTTTTTTAAATAATATTTATAAGTATATAGCATTGCTTGGTAAATATCGAAAAAAGTGTGCTTTTGAGAAAATATATCATTTGGTAAAATTTGTTTACTTGTAGCTTTTTCTAAAAATAACTATAATGCCCCTATTTACTATATGATTATTTTGACACGATTGGCCTTCTAGAAGATCAATTAGAGGGTTAATGTGTCCTAAGACTAATAATAATGGTATTACTATGAAACACAATTTCTGATCACAAAAATAGGATTTAATCTATACAATTATAAAATTACTTTCAAATTTTTTATTATTAAGTTCTATATATGTGACCCAAAAAAATTCTCACCCATACATTATTATTATTTAGTTAGATACCCACTTTCTTCAATTAGATACTTGCTGGTCCATAAAAAAAATAATTAGCAAATAAAAAGAAAATTACCTAATAGATTGTTTCTTTTATTTGTGATCTTATGAAAAATCAAGAAGAGAGCAGTACTAAACGGATTAAGAGCATCTCCAACCCTTATCAGCAAAATAGCTACTCAAAATATATTTAAATATTCAATTAACTACTTTAGCTAATAACTTTTTAAAATACATTCCAACCACGCTCTCTATTTTATCTAATTGTTTTAATTCACTCTCAATATTTGATAAGAGATAAGTTGGCTCTCTATATTTGATGAGAGAGAAGGAGCTTAGGCAAAATAGAGAGGGAGATATTGAACCGATTGGAGCACATATTTTTAGGTTTAGCTAACCAAAATAGCTAAAAGTACTATTTAGCTAACTGCATTGGAGATCCTCTAAGAGGCTGGGAGTTGGCGAAACAATTAACAGAAAGAGACAGAGCACCTTCTTCGTAGTTTGGAGAGAGAAACTGAGTAAGTAATTGTCATTTAGGGTTTGTGTCCTTTCTACAGTAGCAAAAAGTAGCAAAAGTAAACTTCTCACATAAAGGCATAAATATTTTTACTTCTCTAAGTATGCTTTTCAAATGCCCATCCAAACAATAAAATTTACCTTTTAAGTAAATAAGTCCAAAAGTTTACTTTTGATAGTATAGCAAAGAAGCCCTTATAAGGTGGTTGTAATATAGATAGTCATATTGTTATAAGTTGGCTATATAGTCTTCCATATCTCCAAAAACTTTTTCCTACCAATTTGTAATTATATTGCAGTTATGTATAAAAATTTTAGTGACAATTAATCATTGTTGATGAAAAAAAAAAAATTCTACCGTCAAACCGTATAAATTAACAACAATATCCTCATCAAGTATAAATTTTTACCATCTTCGAAGAATCGATCGAAACACCACTCTCAGAAACATAACCGAGAAAGCTAACTTCAATCAATCAAAATTCACACTTCAGAAACTTCGCATAAAATCTATGCTTTCGAAAAGTAGAAAGAAGCCCATTCAAATGCTGTCGGTGTGCCTCTTTAGCAGGCGAATAGATTAGGATATCGTCAATAAATACCATTACGAATCGATCAATGTATGGACGAAAAATCCTATTCATCAAGTTCATAAATGCTGCCAGAGGATTAGACAACCCGAACGGCATCACTAGAGACTCAAAGTATCCGTATCGAGTACGGAAAGCCATCTTCGGTATATCATCCTTCCTAACATGTAATTGATGATAATCAGAATGAAGATCAATATTTGAAAAGAATTTAGAACCCTGCAATTGATCGAATAAGTCATCGATTCTTGGTAATAGATACTTGTTCTTCACGATCACACGGTTCAACTTCCGATAGTCTATGCACATCCTCATAGTGCCATCATTCTTAGGAAAGAACAATGCTGGAGTGTCCCATGAAGAAGTGTTATCTTGAATAAAGCCCTTCAATTTAAGATCATCGATTTGAATCCTCAGTTCATCTAACTTAGCTGGAGCCAAGCGATACGGAGCAATAGCCACCAACTTCGTGCTTGAAATCGAATTGATAAAGAATTCAATTTCACTATCAGGAGGAAAACCATTCAAATCTTTGGGAAAAACATTTACAAATTCCTATACCACGGGGATTGACTCCAATCCCGAAACTGACACTTCAGAAATAGAAATATTAGCTAGCATACATGCTAGACTAGCTTGCATTTTGCGCGAATAAGGAGGAGAAACTTCATGCTCCCCCTGATAACAAATTCTAACTCCTATAGGCATTATCAACGATACTCTACGCTTCTCACAATCGATAATGGCATGAAAGTATGATAACCAATCAATATTGATAACAATGTCAAACCCCAACATCTCAAATACTATGAAGTCATACTCGAATATGTGATCTTCTATCACTAACTCGCACTTTCGACACACTTCACTAATATGGAAAATATTCTCCTCCGGAGTATCTACATATATCGGGGTATTCAACAATTCTACTGATAACTCTAACATGCGTGCAAAACATGTAGATATGAAAGAGCATGAAACACCCGTGTCAAATAATACGTGTGCCCAAGTAGCAAGGAAAGGAAGAATTACTTTCTCCACAGAAGGCTCTGTAACCTCTGGAACCTGCAACATAGCATAAATACAAGCCTGAGAATTCTGGCCCTATTAAAATCCCCCATAATGTCCATTACCTCCCCCACTAGAAGATCCCTCTCCCTACTAAGAAGAAGAAGATGGAGGTATATATAGCCTCCTTATTGCCACTTCAGGTGGAATAGAAAAAGTAACAACTCTTTGAGAACCTCTTGGAACTGAAAAACCCTCGGGATAACGGGACGACTTATGTCCCCTAATACTGCATCTCCTTCAAACTTCTGAAGGACACATAATCTGCATGTGTTCCTCTGAGCCACATATATGATAGATTGGAGGGCGGGAGCAATCTCAAGCCAAGTGACCCATCTAGCCACAAGTAAAATATTCCGACCACTAAACCGGTATGCTAGAAAGAGAAGAACGTGCAAACTGAGTATGCCCTCCACATGAAGGAGAAAAGAAAGCATCTCAGGGTCTCTTCCTATAAATTCCACCTTCAACATTCGAACTCGATCTTCTACCAACACTTCCACCACCTCCACGGCTACTCATAGTATGTCCCGAATCCTGATGGAATGGGAGCCAAAAAACTGACCTTGAGGCCTAGGAGGATGAACATTAAGAACCTGCTATCTCTCGAATAAATTTACCTTCACGTTCATAGCCGCACTTACGTAGTCCTTGTATGTCTTATGGAGCCCCAAAACCACGATGCCTTTAATAGCATACTGGAGTCCATCCTTGAACTTGCTCACATGTAGTTCTTCCATAAAGACAAGTTACGGTGTGTAACGAGAAAGACTCGTAAATAGTCTATGATATTATTGCACTATCATATCCTTCTGGACAAGGCCCGCAAATTCCTTTAGCTTCTTCTCCCGCAAAATAGAAAAAAAGAATTCATTCAGAAAGGAACTTCGAAATACCACCCACATGATATTTTCACAGCCATGTATCTCTTCATAACCCTTCCACCACTCACCCGCTTCCTTGCATAGAAAGAATAACATCACGACCATCCACAAGTCATCATCTACCATGTGGAGTGCATTTAAGATGTGCTTTACCCCAGTAAGCCAATGTTCCACCATGATCGGCTCCTCTTCCCCCATAAATGTAAGTGGATTGATCCCCTTAAAATTATTTGCGCTTCTGAGGCTCTTGTCTCGGTACTTGGAATACTCTATGTCCTTGTACTATGCGCTCATAGCATCCACTTGAAGTCCCCCAACTCCCGCTTGTGCTTATGGCGGAACACGAGGTCGAGTATTAAGAACATCTTCTTCGTATCCCTCCAAACTCACTTCGCTGCTCTCCTTCAACTTGGGAACACCCTTAGCTTCCTAGATCTCAACTTCTCTAGCCTGAATACTTCTCGCTTCCATTTCTTCCATATCACGGCCTCCAACAAAGCCACCTCGACTATCGGCCCCGCAGCCTCTACCACATCTACTATCGGCCCCGCGGCCTCTACCACCTCGACGTCTACTGCTTCTACCTCGTCTACGCGTTCTTCCTCTTGCCATGCCTCACTTCACTTCACTACATAAGCAATAACATAAAAGACATAAGTTTTTTTGTAAACAAATACCTTTACACTACACAAGCCTTTGGAAAAAGAAAACTTTGAAGCTTCTATAAATGCAACTCTTTATGTTTCAACTTAAACTCATGTACTAGCAAACATTACTTATGTGATACTTCTATATACTTCTTAACTTCTAGCAAGCAACTACAAGCAAACAAACAAGCCTACACTTTCAGCCCTTCTTACCCTCAAGTCACCAAGATTTCTCTAACCTGGTTAAGTTCTGATACCAACATGTGGCGCCTCGAAATCCCGTTCGACCTGGGGTTACAAGCCTTGATCCCTTTCTAAAGAAAAGGAAATGGAAAATATATAATTCTAGAGAAAGAAACTAAAAAAATGAGATTGTTTCTACTTCGTTTCTGTCACTTCTCTTTTTACAACACTACTTAAATTAGAGTACTCGTAATGGAAATCTACACTTAGCTTGCATACGGCCTTTATATTAAATCAAGGTACATATACTTAGCCTGCATATGACTTTTATATCAACGCATTAGTAAACGCTCTATTTGCAACTTCAATAAGGTACATGCTTCAACAAATATAATCTCGCAAAAACCCTATGAGATTATAAGAGTATATTATACTTTATTCTAGTCCGAACAAGCTCAAGAGATACAACAAAGTGTAATACAATATATATAACTTCTAATTACAATTTCAAATACTTCAAAGAATACAACTTTATAACCTTCAACTACATTACTTCTACGCCAATAATAATAACATGAATTAGGCTGCTACAAAATAAGATATAAAACCATATCTTCAAAAATATGTACTTCGACTTCGGGCCATCTCAAGGATGCCTCCCACTAGCCTCCGCTCTTACAATGAGGTTATGATACAATATAGGAAAGTAAAGTGCACGAGTTAGACTACTAAATAAAATGATATGTGCGATGCTATGTGGTGCTATGATATGTAAATATGCCATATATATATTTAGTTGTATGCAATGCAACTTCAATACAATACAACTCGACATGCCTTCAACTTCACTTCAAAACTTCAACTTCTAAAAAATTGGGACTAATGTCTAAACTTCTTTTCTTCAAACTTTAAGATTCTTTCGTGAACCCTTCATAAATTGTTCCCTTTGTGGAATGTTTATGGGCAAATCCCAGATTAAGTTTCCTAAGTTTTACGGTAGGGCATTGAGCCTTTTCTTTATTTTCTTCGTAAATATTCATAAAATTGTGATACTTATCCCGAAAAAAAATGAAAAATGACTCAATTTTTAATGAATACATAATGACTTCCTTCCAACATCACTTAGAGTTTGTTTGTAAGCAACTTTGCAGCAATAAAGCTAGTTTTCTTAATCAGATAAAAAGTTGAATGCATTTTACTAAAACTTCCATCTTATTCAGATTAAAGGATTTCTTTGGCTGTAATTTTTAAGAAAATAAGCTACATTTTTTCGATGATAAAAAAAATTAGATAAATCCAACTTATTCAGGAAAAAATACCAAATAAGTCTCGATTTAAAGTTGAATAGCCAAACACAATTCAACTTTTGAGAAGAAAAAAAAAATTTGAGTTTACAAGTTTTAACTAGACAAGTACCAATAACTAAAAAATAAAATAACATGGGGTGTAAAACCTCAGGGTAATCAAGCCCTCGTACAATAATCTTATACACTTTAATTCCCTAAGTTCCAGTAAAAAAGCCTTAAAATGAATCAGCATTGCTTAATTGGCCAACTGAACTTCTAAATTTGAGAAAGAGGGGAAATGTTGAAGTTTAGGCTCTCTTGAAATTAATTTTGATAGTGTTAAAATTCATAGCTTGAATATTTTCATAATTTAGGGCAATGTTTATACCAAGAAATAGCCTCCCGCAATAAAACAAATAGCCTAGCATATATAAACAAGCCTTCCCAGATTTCAGAATATGAGGGCTCTGCACAATGGGTTATTCATATATATATATATATATATATATATCAACATTGCCTAAATGGTTATGTGAATTTCTAAATTTTAGAAACAGATATAGAACCTTGGAAAGACTAGTAGCGGATTTTTCATGTATAATCTCTAATAGTAAAGTTTTTAGAAGATCCGAATCTCGAATAGCTTTGCGAGTGTTCTTCAACACACTCGTCACCCTCTTCATCTTCTTCGTCTCTCTCTAAACTCTGAATCAGAGCAATGGTCCTTGTCATCTTTCAATAAAACCACTATTTCTATTCAACACCTAGTTGTTTTTGTGTTAAACTTACATGGTCTTATAACAAATTATTGACACATACATAGGATTATGCGACACTCTTTTACAAACTGTCAGCACAATGTTGACACCTGTCACGTCCCGAGAATTTCACGCCATATTCCGAGCACGTGACTTCCACAAACATATGTAATGAAGGATAT
>MKEJ01106683.1:0-10720 GCA_001753735.1 Embelia ribes
TTTAGCCATTTCACACCCCAAAAAGTTATTTTTGCTATAACTATTAAAAGAGGGTTATTCTTGCAAATACCCCTGCTATTAGAGTTATTTAATCAAATTTCCCCTCCTCCCCCGAGCGAAACCAATCTTCTCTCTTTCCCCTCCGAGATCATCATCCATGTCTGCAAAGCTGGTACTAAACCCGTTGCTGTAACAATATTTTCCCTCTTCTCTTTTTTATTCTGATAAATTATACTTCCTCCCTTCACAAATAATTAGACATCATGTTTGGAGGTCTTAAAATATAATAATTAAATATTTGTATGTAATAAAAATATCAAATTTACATTTTTGAATATAACAAAAGGATAAATTTGATATTTTTATTACATCCAAATATTAAAATGTTGTATTTCAAGGTCTACTAAAAATGCATATTATCCAATTATTAATGTACGAAGGGAGTAGTATATTGTAGACAACACCCACATTTTTATGTGTGCAAGCAACCCTGTTCTTATTAAAAAAAATTAGGTTTTGGTTTTAATCAGAATATTTTTTCATTATTTGTGTGCATCTCGGGGTTACGGTGTTGAAAATTTGTTTTGAGGAACAAAAATGGGTACATCACGGAAACGAAAAATGGGAAATGAGTTAGAAATACACGAAAGAGGAAGCATCACATTATAAATAATTAAATAAGTAAGATGTATGATGTTACTTTAAAATTAGTAAAATATGGTAAAAAGTCGTGTAATACAAAGAAGGTAACGTGTTTTGAAAGAAAATGCTTTTGGTGGTGTTATAAATGAATTAGGACTTTATTTTTTGGAAGTTTCAAATGTATTAATACCAAAAAAGTTACAATGATGTTTAAAGGCGATATTGGTCTGTTCAGTACCAAAACTTGCTTCGCAGAGCCACAATACAACTAGTCTAACGCAAATTATGAAAATACAAAACTAGACTAAAAATACACATACACAAACTAGCGTAATACAAAAGTTATAATAAGAGAAAATAAAGTATTGGTTAGAAATACACAAAAAAATAAAAAATAAAAAAAAATATTAGCCCATAATAAGTCACACTCTCAATAGAATAATCACAAGTTCTATTGTCGAAAAGAATCTTTCGTATACCACTATCAGATGTCTAAACTCACCAAGTACTGATACACGATTATATCCAGCATTCACTATATATTCAACATCCAAATCAAAATATTCCTATGATTATGACTAATATTAAAATTTCTATCTATCGTCAATGTAAAAATTCATATACAAGTATTGTTTAGATGCACAAGGCATGTGTGTTGAATATGTAACACCCACTAAACAAGCACACATGTCATTCATCAAGCTCCTGCTTATAAATAAATCTTTACTTTATACTGGTGTGTATGGAAACTTTACTATTATAAAAAGTTTTTAAACATGATTTGTTTCTTATTTGCGAGTTTACCAGTAGTAAGGGAACGAGTTTCTCACAATTAAGAGTTTTCTCGTAACTATGGTATAGACTGACATTATCAATTAACATGCAAACATTTTATTGGTTGGGGTTGAAGTTTATATTCAATACCAGCCAGGTGCGATCATGCAGAAGTAATGCATCGGATCCTATAATAACTCCAAAGTTAAGCATATTTGGGCGAGAATAGTACTAATATTAGTGACCCTGAGAAGTCCTTGTGTTTCACCCCTTTAAAAGAAGAAAAAGAAAAAAAAAGATAATAGTCAATACCAGCTCTAGTGTATATGCAAAATCTTGAGTAGAATGTTTTTTGGGTTTCTTTGCTTTAAAAGATGCCTGAATTCAGCTGATGCGGATGGATAAATTAGAAGTGATTATAGTGTCGGAATTATGAATAAGTTTCGAATTCAATACATGGTATATCTGAAACTTGTGTATGGGCGAGGTGAAAGAAGGGAGTCTATTGGTTGGATGCGTGAATATAGCATTATCTTTTGGTTCTCCGATGAATATGGAAATGTGGAGAGCTAAAAGAAACTATTTTTGTGGTTCGCTTTTTGAAGTAAGTAGAAAATTAAACTTACACCTAGAATGGATGGGTAAAACGTTTTTGGGCTCTTTAGTTCCGTGGGGAACTGTAAAGAGATTGATTTTATAAGTAACTTAAATGCGAAATTGAAAATATAGTGGAGAGTTTTTAAATTTCGATCTACATTAGAACCTTTTTTAGTAGTTAGTTACTATTCATTTCAGCATTGTAAAATTTTAATTTATGTTTACTAACATCAGATCTCTTTTTATTTCATCATCTTGCTAGATGAGACATTTTTTTCCTCACTCTGTCCGTCTTGGGCTAAGTGTGGCCTTTGCTCTAAATATAATAGCAAATTAATCTGCATCAAATTTTGCTGAGTTCATATTTTGGTAACTTGTAAGTGTAGTTTGGAGGACTTTTTTTGAGTCAACATTGTATAGCCTGCATTTTGCTCACCATTGTGAATTATTTTTTGTTGCTTCTGCGCAGGAGAGAGAGAAGGAGAGATGGGTGGTGGGGTGAGAGGAGAGATTCCAGATGGCAACACAAAAAGAGAGGTTTTCAGTTGATTTGGCAATGGCTGGGGTGGCATCAGTCTTATCGAAGAGCGCAGCAGCACCAATTGAAAGAGTGAAGCTCTTGTTGCAAAATCAAGGAGGGCTGTTAGAGAGAGGGCTTCTCAAGAAACCTTATATTGGTGTTTGGTACTTGCTTCGCTAGGGTCCTAAAGGAGAAGGGAAATACTAGCATTTTGGAGAGGTTACCAGGCCAACGTCTAGTGATATTTTCCAACTCAGGTATTCCTTCTATTTCTCCCTCTTTATGATTATTATTTACCAAAGGACAGATGACGAATATGTTCACATTTTTCACTACCTTCTGTATTGGAGCTATGTTTTTTCTCCTTGTCTTTACGTCCTACCTAAGTGACGGCATTTAAAACATTCTAATGTGAGCACTATGTGAATTCATTTTTTGTTGCTAAACTGTCTGTCTAGACATCATGTACTAAGAAGTGTGCAATTCATCCCTAGGACATGGAACTTAAATCATCTGCTTGTTTCTATTGTGATTTTTTGTTTTTAAATCCCCTTTCATTTTTCTTACTGCTGCATTTTAATTTGCATTTCTGTTAGTTTGAAAGAAAATGAGAAGAAAGAGGTACTTTCGGTTAAAGTTGGTTTACATATTCTTTCATCTATTTCTTTCAGTAAAGTACAGCATAGGCGTCAGAAGAAAATTTGGTATATCTAGTTTTTGAGACCTAATCTTTTGACTGGTAAATCATTTGACCTCAGGTAAATTTGTTGCCATTCTTTCAACTTGTTAGGCCTGGCTACAAAATTGAATGATTCAAGGCCTTTTGGTGTTTTGCTTACAGGGCTTTCAACTTTGCCTTCAAAGGTTATTTCAGGAGCCTTTTTGGTCGCTCCAAAGAAAAAGATGGATACTTAAAGTGGTTTGCACGCAACGTCGCCTCAGGGAGTGCTGCTGGAGCAACCACCTCACTACTTCTTTACCATTTGGATTATGTGCGTACTCGTCTTGGCACTGATGCAAAGGAGTGTCCACTTACTGGTCAACGCCAGTTTAAAGGATTAACAGATGTGTATCGCAAAACCTTGTCCAGTGATGGGATTACAGGCCTATATCGTGGCTTTAGTGTGTCAATTATTGGTATTACTCTCTATAGGGGCATGTATTTTGGGATCTACGATACCATGAAGCCTATTGTTTTGGTGGGGCCTTTACAGGTTGGTGCCATTTCTTCATTCAATTGCAGTTTATTTCATTGAAAGGATGCGACTTGCATCTTTGACCCAGGTCACTTTATGACTTTATGCTATTTGATTTGGGGTGTATGGCTTCTAATAGCAAAAAAATGCAGTAACGGAACAAATTTTCTGTGAGCTGAATGTCTGTGATGAAATTGCTTCGTGATTTTCTTTTCTGACTTTGTAAAATAGAGTGATTCTTTGGTAGGCTCGTTCTCCTAGACCACAGGAAATAGGATTTATCAGTTGAGGTAAAAAAAAATTACGAATTTTTTTTCGAAGCATGCTTAACATTTGGCCTAATTAGTCTGGTTAGCATTACGTGGATCAAGTTCACTTAATAATTTTTCCTGTAGTTATTCTCTTCACTGGGTTTAAGTTGAGATGTTTTTGTTTTAACGTTCTCTTAACCTGATGTCCACAACTTTTTGTAGAAAGTGTTTTCTGAACAATGATATCATGTTTTCAATTTGCAGGACAATTTCTTTGCTAGTTTCTTGTTGGGTTGGAGTGTGACAACATTTTCTGGGGTATGTGCTTATCCCTTTGACACAGTACGGCGAAGGATGATGCTTACTTCAGGACATGCTGTACAGTATCGGAGTTTTGTGCATGCATTTCACGAAATTTTTCATCTCGAGGGTATTAGAGCATTGTATCGTGGAGTCACTGCTAACATGCTTCTTGGTGTGGCTGGAGCTGGAGTACTTTCTGGTTATGATCAATTGTACCGAATTGTTTATAGGCATAAGCTAACTTTTGAGCCTCATACAATAAAATAAATTGCTTACATTCATGGTATACAATATACTGGTATGATTGAAGCAAAAATCATGTCCTTAGCAGGCAAATATTTGCTTGTTTATCTTGGATCAATGACCCCCAAAGAAGGAAAAAGGTCTTTCACGGGCTTACTATGATAACTTCCAAATGAAAAGTGATCTCAAGTATGGATTTTGTCCATGAGCTCTATGTAAGATGGCAACAGGATGGGGGCGGGGTTTGCCGTTCCCAACTCCGCCCCGCTCTCCTTCGGGGTTGGAAAATAGATCCTCATCCCCGCCCAAAGCGGGGGTCGGGTTTTCCGGCGGGTCCCCGCCCCCATCAATGAATAACAAAATTTAAAAATTTATTTTGTTTTAATTAAATTTAACAACTCAAAAATTATACTTCCAAAAAATAAACAAATAAAATCTTTGTATAATTAAAATAATCAACTAGAAATTGAAACTTAGTTTTCTTTTAGCTACAAATTAAAAAGAAATCAATACTTTAGAAGCACTTCGTTGTGCTTCAAATAACACTCATAGCATCAAAACATCATAATAAAAATACAATCAAATGTTCTGCAACTTTAAAAAAAATACTTTTTTATATAGAACGTAACATTTTAATAAAAATAAATCTAATACCTTATATAGATAAATGAAGATATTATTATAATTATGTAAATAGCAAGGCGGGTTCGAGGCTAGGGCGGGGCGGATATCTATATCCCTAGTCCCGCCCCCGTACCCAGTCGAGGCGGGTTAGGGTGGGTAACCGTGGGTTCAGGTTTCGTTGTCATGCCTATGTAAAATACTAAACAACGGTTGTTTTGTTCATAGTCAGGTGAATCGTGCTAGTAAATTTTCTGCAGAATTGCATATGGGAGATGTGTCTTTAAATATGTATTCACCCAAATTTGTGCTATATATATATACATATAGATACACACACGCGCACTAAACATTGGTTCTGTTTATAGTTAGGTGGATCGTACCGGTGAATTTTCTGCAGAAGCATATATGGAAGATGTGTTTTTAAATGTTCTGGGCACTGTACAGTTCCTCATGGCCGATCAGTTTGTATATGCATTCACCCAAATTTGTGCTACTTATCTATATCTATATATATATATATATATATATATCCAATTTGTACAACTGGATTTCCTTGCAACGGTGCTGTTTTTACCCAAAGCAAGAAATTCTGTCAATTTTTTGCTGTATGTATGCATTTCCCTGTTTTGTGCATTTGTATCATCCTGGTGCATGATTGAAGAAATAAAGGTAGTTTTGCTTACATGCTTTGAAAATATTAGAATTCCATAAATATTTATGTAATGGTCGGTCGAGCATGTCATCTTTTATTATGTAAACCTGTATCTTTTGGAATGGGATTGTAATTGAGCTCTTGATATTCTATTAGTGGAACCTGTCAACAACTTGTGAATGGATTCTGGGAGTTTCTTGTTTAGTTGCCAAAGAAACCCGGGTCGTCACAGAAATACTACATAAATGCCTACAGAAATATTTTCCTCAAAATAGCTTTCGGAGAGGGTGGTTTCCAGCTGCTTGGAGCAAAATCCTCATCTTGCTTTTAAGGTCCGTTGCGGTATGCATATACCTCTTGTGAGCATGATGCTATTTTGCCCTAAAAAAAATATAAGTGAATCACTCGTACATTCTGCCAATGTAATGTTTACTATCCATTTTGCCACATTATATCGCGTTTAAATGAATGTTTACTCCTAGTTAGCTTGATTATTGTCTTGTTAAGGATACTTTCTGGCCGTGTCCAAAATTTTGCAGGGTCCATTGACCACGACTTGTAAAATTAGCTTAAATTTGTAAAATGTTGCTCTTTCTGACATGGTAGTATTTGGCAGGAGAAGGAAACAAACATGCATATTGTATACCAAATAAACTGAGAAACTAGCAAAATTTCAAATAATAATAAAAATTATCACGTAAGGTGGTTAATTGTCTGGGAGAATAGTAGTTCATAAACCATGCTCTAAAACTTGCTTGGTGCAATGATTTCTGGTCTTAAAATGTAAAAATAAATAATAAATAAATAAATCCCTTCATAAGAAATCATGAACAAAACTTTATATCCGTAAGAGAAACAAGCACAAGTAAGAAAGTATAATTGCTTACTAGAATGCTTGTTGCAAGCCGAAACAGTTCTGTATATGATAATTCAAAGGATAGCTTTTGTTCAACTATGTAACGGTATGACTTCTCGCAAATGATTAAGATACCAACAAATGGGGTAATCTACAAACTAATGAATCTCAAATATAACTCTTATAGAATATGGTGTCGGTTCCCCTACAAAAGATATTTCATGGTAATAAGCCTTTTGTATTGTATTATCAAATGTTGCATGAACACATCATTCTGTCGAGTTTTGTTGAGCTTCTTTTGTTTGAAAATCACTTTCCTTACAAATTGACTTAAAGTACATGAGTAGAATGCTAAACTAGGGACGAGTTTAAGCATGCACATTAATGGAATCAGGGGGCTGCATAAAAAGCCAGTTGCCCAACACAGATTTTTCCGACATAAAAAATTTCTGTACTGCAAAGTGTTGGCAAAAGCTTCAGCCAATAATGCATAAACCACCGAATCTCTATCTACTTATATGCTGAAACATCCATGATGGCATAGCTGTATTAATTTCATTTGGAAGTGATGTTCCTTCTGCATCTATATCATCTTTCTCTGCCTCTTGAGTACTCCTACAATGGATACATCTGCATATGTTAGTATGCTTTCTTGAGGAAAGTACACTTCATTCACCTAAACTTGATTTCATTACGTAAATGGTATGAGTATTGCTTATTTTAGTCCGAATTCAAGATTCTAAATTTAACCTGCAGCTCAAACCCTGTACTTTGATGAGGTGGGATTTTTTTGTCCGAATTCAAGAGCCAACATTAACGAGCATGAGTCAGTGCCATGAGAAAGAATCAGCTTGGTCGGTAAGGTTCATTTACGTTTAGTTATGATAGTAATTAAGTGCTAAGAACCATACATGGATGCATGCTAGAGAGAGTGAGCGAGAGAGCGAACCTGATGTTTAAGGTGACCAGTTCTTGTGATTGAACACCGGGTGATGGTGAATCCGTAGCTGGATTTTGTTGCTCCAGTTGATCCCTTTTTCTATTTTTCTCCTTGGATTTAATCTGCTTGTTCGAAAGTTTAGGCATATTACTTGAAAATCAGTTCATTTAGTTTCATGGGATTAAATGCAGATGATATATGCATAGAATAGCATAGAAATCACCTTCTTTGCAAGAAGGTTGTTTGCCTCCTGCAATGCCTGTTGCTGTCACATAAAATCACCGAACATATATAAGAAGACAAAAATTGTTTTCATTTCTGAAAGTTTTTGTTTCAGAAAGTTTTTGTTCAGCCAATTGGAGAATCAGAAAGAAAAACATTTCCTGTGCTGCTAATTATTATTAGTGTCCGTAACTTGAATAAATTTTACGTCTCAACTGAGAATGATCACCTTCTTTTGAAGCTCAGAGAGAGACTGCAACATTAGCTGGTTCTGCAAATAAAAATATTGCGAGCTTAATTTGCATTTTTCCACAAAGGAAAAGATATTTAGGGCTTGTATGGTTGCAGGTTTTGAACAAAAATATTATTTTTTTCTGGATTAAGAAAAAAACTAGATGCATCCAAACTTAAAACTTCTAGCTTGGTTGAAAGACAAAAAACTCAGATTAAAAACAAAGAAGCCAAATGCGAAAGTCGTAACCAAATAACCCCTTATTCCCTTTTGAAATATAAAGATGGTTTGCTTTACCTTCCTTGATTTTATATGTTTAAGAGCTGTGTCAATTTGTTGTTCCAAATTTAGAACCTCCTTGAGGCTTAATGTATCAATGTCTTCTCCCATGAAATGCCTGCAATTTTGTATACACCAAGTCATCAACATACATAACTTCAGAGATTCATTTAAACTGCATTAACGGGTAATACGATACAGCATAAAATGATATACATCTTCGTGGGATATATTGAAGGACGATTTTTTCTACCTTTGGTTTCCCTGAAGGATCTCCAACCTTGCTTGGAGCCTGACATGTTCTAAACTCCAGCTTCCCTTGAAACAAGTATGGCATTTGCAGACATTTAGGCTCTTTTGTTATTAATAATAATTGTTACAATTAACTTAACATTGACAAAAATTGAATTATAACAAAATACTTGCTTTAAATTAAGTGTAACCTGTGATTCAGGATCATTGAGTTGGCTCTCTGTGTATGATTTTCTCTCATATCGTTCAAGAATTTTCTCCATGCTGAAAAAGAAATAAATAGTAATGTACTAATAAGCATTTGTAGTCATATTTCACCGGATTTATTTTATGTTGAACATATTTTGATTTCCTTGATCTATATATGTTTCAACTTTCAACAAGAAGCTTTGTTCTAACCAGGTGAATTTAAAATTTACAGTGTTTGTACATATGAATCAGAGTCAAAAAACTTTGTGATCAATTTCGACTACTAACTTGTAGAATCATTTATGCTTTGGTCGTGAGTCTCGTGACCATAGTAAAATACAGGATGACAGATGTGCTTACTACTTTTTTCTTAATTTAAAGGTACTTCCTCTGAAATTTACACAGGAAATCGGCTAAGAACTTGAATCATGTGTATTTTACATGATATGTCAAGCCTCTGTACGAACATGAATTATTGACATACAAGAAAAATAATGTAGACTATCTCACTTGTTTCGGGTCTTTCTTCATCTTTTATCTTTGGGCTAAAGTTTTTAATGGACTCAAACTCCTAAGAATAGATCACAGAGCCCAAAGATTTTGGTTCACACGAACAATCCAAAATGGGTGTCATGTCCATGTTGGGCACACATGTACCGCGGAGTCTTTGAATACGCTTCCACAAACCACATGGTGAGTCCAAAAACACCAATCAACCATTTAAGATATAGACACGCAACGGACTCATCATGGACATGTGTCTCGGGGTGACACTTGATATGTCTATTGCCAATATCCTCTGTGGCACTTGCTAACCGCTAGTAGGCAAGCCCGCCAATCTCAACAACCACCGAATGAAAGCAGCGTATCAAATCATAATGAAGACACACACAATATGAAAAGAAAACATTCTTTCATTAATGCTAGCAACAATTACAAGCTTGTGAATGTCAAGAGCTAACACATGCTCAAAAGGCTATGCTTGGTAGGAAAGGTAAGCTTGTTTACCCCCTTCCCTATATATACATTTTGAAACATTCTTAGAGTGGCAGGAGTCAACACTACCTATGTTCGAGGAGTCATATACAAATAGAAGAAGTAGAAGAAAATTACATCCAAAGAAGAAGGAAAAAAAAAAAAAAAAAAAAAAAACAAAAACCAAAAAAAAAAAAAAAAAAAAAAAAAAAAAAAAAAAAAAGAAGACATCCTCGTCCCTAAGCTAAGGTATATATACAAGATAAGTGTCCAGGGTGCATTGAGAGGCAACCCAACATTCTCCCCCACTTAAGTAGTCGCCGTCCTCGGTGACTTCTGACCCAGATAATCTCAATCAACTCCGCAAAAGCCCCCAAATATGACTCCCTTTCCCAGCTGACTTCATCATCTCCAAGCCCTCTTCATTTGACAAGAAGCTCCTAATGTTTTTTCTTCGAAGAGATGGTCGTACGATCTATAAGGATTTCTCCAACACTGCTCTTCTGCAGTTTTGACATGATAGTTTATTGGGTTGGCATATTTCTGGTGGAGTCTTCCCTGTCAGTATGGTATGGTTTGTCAGTATGGTACGGCTTGAGGTGCCTAACATGGAAGACAGGATGGGAACATCGATTTTGTAAGCATACGTTCCAACCTTCTTGAGGATTGCAACCGGCCCCTCGTACTTACAAACAAGTCTTTTATCCCGCCTTCGCATGAATTTGCATTGCT
Source organism: Embelia ribes (assembly GCA_001753735.1). Lineage (NCBI taxonomy): Eukaryota > Viridiplantae > Streptophyta > Magnoliopsida > Ericales > Primulaceae > Embelia > Embelia ribes. Next base: position 10,480 of record MKEJ01106683.1, read on the forward strand.
CAAATGAAAGCTTGACCAGAACTAAATCACCTACTTTGAACTTCAGAGGGTATCGCTTCTTATCAGCTCACTTTTTCATTATGTGTGATGCCTTGTTGAGGTAGGCACGCACAACATCATACTCTTTATGCCAATCCCTAGCGAATTGCAAAGCTCTTAGAGATTTTCCAACATAGGGTCTTTCCACTGTGTGGGACAAGAGTGGTGGTTGGCCAGTAACCACCTCAAAAGGGCTCCTCCT
>MKEJ01106694.1:0-16569 GCA_001753735.1 Embelia ribes
TCGTAATATCACAATTCTTCATATATCATGCATTAATTACACTTTAAGAACATAAATGCATCATTTTAATACCCTAAATATGTAACTTTTAAAACCCAATCATCAAACATGTTAACATTTTCATGTCAATGACCTACAAGCAATATACTATCATCATATATACTATGAATTATGCAATTAGTTTTACCAAACATGACCTTGAAGCCTTTACCGTAAAAATGACTAATGCTAAGTAAATTGTGCTTAACAAGCAATATATTTTCTATTATATAATTAGGAGCAATACCAACACTTTCGATACCGATAATCTTTCCTTTGCTATTGTCGAAGAAGGTGACAAATCTGCCGTTCTTTAACTTGAAGATTGTGAATTTGTTTTTGTCACCCATCATATACTTAAAACATCGGCTATCCACGAACCATTTGTCCTCTTTCATCTTCGACTTTAAACAAATCTCTTTGAGTTCATCATCAATGGCCATGAGATACAATGTGATCTCGTCTTCTTCATCAAAAGATGAGTTATCCGAGTCGCTCCCCTATGCCGCAAGCATTACCTTATTTTTTTCCTTTTTGTGCTTCTATTTCTTCTTGAGTAAAGGTCATTCTGCCTTCATATACCTTGTTTTGCGATATTTGAAACAAGTTAGTTCATTCATTTTAGAAGACTCACTTTTAGAGGAATCTTTCGGCTTGAAAGGTTCTCCTTTTGAGTAATCTTTCCGGTGGAATTTCCTTCCGCCTTTCTTGTTCTATTTGACGAACTTGTTGAATCTACGAGCAAAGAGCTCGTGTCTTCATCGTTGCTTGATTCCTTATTCGAGACTTCTGGGATAGTACTTTTGAGAGCAATCCCTTGCTTTTCTTGTCCTTCTTCTCTTACCCGTCATCTTTGGCTATCATCATCTCGTGGGTGATTAGAGAACCAATCAACTTATAAAGAGTGAATGTATCAAGGTTGCGTGCTTCAAGTATTGCCGTGACCTTCTTGCACCAAGCTCGAGGTAGACATCTAATAATTTTCATAGTCTTTTCCTTCATAAAATAGACTTTACCAAGTGTAGTTAAATCATTAATTAAAATAGTAAGGCATAAGTGCATTTTAGAAATAGACTCATTTTATTTCATGCAGAAAAGTTCATAGTCATGAACAAGCATGTTGATGTGTGTCTCCCTAACTTGTTTTGTGCCTTCGTGAATAACTTCTAACTTATCTCAAATTTCTTTGTCACTAGAGCATGATGAGATTTTGTTATAATGGGTAGCGTCTATAGTGCAAATCAATTCATTCATAGCTTGTACATTTGTTTGACAAGTTTTGGTTTCATCCAGTACAAAATCTTTTAGTTCTTTTGGGACCATTTCTTTGTTATCATTTTCTTTCATCGGATGAGTATAGCCATATATGATACTTTTCAAAGTTTCTATGTCATATGCAGTGAGAAAAATTTTCATGTGTACTTTCCAATATGTGTAATTTAAGCTATTGAAAAAAGGAGGTTTCATGGTAGAAAGACCGTCAACTACGTTATTACTCATAAAATTTGCCATAAATTGAAATTCAATGGTTTGTTAAAACCAAAAACAATTTTGTTGAATCTTGCAATGATGTTAATTGTTGAACTAAAATTGGCAAACCAAAATGGCGGGTGAATTGGTTTTCTTTAAAAAAATTACCAAGTAAAAACTTTTAACCCTTTTTTCAAATGTATGATGAGATATGCAATATAAATAAGCAATAATAATAAGAATATATTGGAAAATAAAATGCAAGAAAGAAATACGACACCGCAATATATAATGGTTCAACAATATTTTTTCCAACAATGAATTAGTATGACCCCTACGTCACTCTTTCAGATTGTATGCCTTTAGTTCCCTTTAATATGAAATGGAAACATTTACACCCTCAAGGACCGGTTTCGGGTTAGGTAATTATTTCAGATTCTAACTGTAACCTAAACCAAATGGTTTATCAGATACTACTTGAAATCCTAATCCTTGAGCTACCTGAGTTTCTAGTTCGAGCTTGTACTCACAACCCAAGCACAATTCCTCTCAAATTATCCAAAACTTACTCAAATAAAGAAAATGGAAATTTATAATATACTTCCAAATATTACAACAAAGTTTAATATGAAAAACCCACTCAAATAAACCCTTACAAACTTATAACAAAGTTAAACAAGTGTGCAAATGGAATTTTGAGCTTTTGGCTTTAGAGTTTCTCTCTTGATCTTGATTGATTCTTGCTTGTTTATGTCAAATGAGGGTTATGAGAGTATATCATCAGATTTGGGGAGACAAACACGTTGAGGAGAAGACTTGTTGTCTCTTGTAAAATAAGACACAAAGTCATCAAAGTGGAAAGCTGAAAATTACATTGTCTGTAACTGTCCGACTACCCTAAGCAGAGTATTCGACTGTTGTCCATAGCCAAGCCACCTGTCGGACACAGGAAAAAAGCCTTAGAATTTTTTAAATTTTTTGGCTCAAGTGTCAACCCTAGAGATGCTTGTCCAGCAAGTTGTTCACAGACATAAATATTTTCATTTAATTTGCCTCGAGTCGTAACATTTTGATCAATTTCATACTTGATATTAAATCGATTTGAAATGTTGAAATTTGGTATGCTTTCAATAAAACTATTAGTAGAACAATTATACAAGAATTGTATAATTTTCACATTTTTATAATTATAAAAAATTATTTAATTTAATTTTAAAATCTTGAGATAACAACTATCGTGAATAGAAATGTACAAAATGTTAGTGGCGACATATTTTGCTTTGATTTGTTTTCCTATGAGTAGGACGAACAATCACACATACAAAATATTGGCACATAATAATCCACACTTTTGAGAAATTATTTTTGCTATGCAAATTATTTATTCTTTTTCTCGAGAGGTTTCTCGAGAGCTTACTCGTTAGAGCATTCATAGTATTTCTATGCATGAGGGATTTTTCCTATTTAATTTCTCATTTAAAAAATCAACATTGAGAAATATTTCAAATCAGTGTTTATATCTTTTTTCAGTTTCTAGAAAATTTTCAGAAATGCAACTAAAAAATTTCTCATTGGGAAAATATACTTTTCACCCTTTCTCTATTAAAAAAATATTTTTTGCCATAAAACAAATAATCCTAGTTAAGATTAGGGAAACTATTTTTTACATATCATATAATTATTTGAATAATTTTTTTAAATAAATATAGAAAAATTGGAGTGAGCAATCTCTAAAATATAAATTTTTTGTAAGAGAAATGAATTTCTAAAAAGTAAAATTTTAAAAATTAAATGAGAAAAAATTGTGTAAACGCTGGTAACACATCACTTCGATGTATTGAATATTTTTTCTCTTTTACGAAAGGCCCATATAAAGTTTATTGACCCAATTAAATATATAAATCTACGTTTGGTAGGGCCAGATTACCATCAAGTCTGCATGGACCTAAATTTTTAGCCCATTTTCGTTTATTTATTAAGAGAATAATTTCCTAACATAACTCTTAATCAATGAAATTATAATTCAAATTTAAGACCCATAGATCCAATTATTGAGAAGAACAAATCTAAAAATATTAATTCGTATGTCTTAGGACATCTTGTCAATAAGAGACAATTTATTAATTGCGGCGGACAAAATATACGAAATTACTAAACAAGTTTTAATAGACACATTAACCCGAATCTTTGACAAAATAAGTTGGATTCGAGCTGAGGCCTTCAATTATGATCTAGCTTACATTCCTATAAAGAGCTCATTATAAAATAAAGTGACATAATTAAAAGCTTAATTTCAGAAGTTAGAAGCACAAGTAAATGGTGACATATGGGAATAGAATTTGAGTACGATAAAGTCTAAGAGAATAAAGTGACAAAAGCATCTTTATGAGACTTAAGCTTTCTCAATCACTTTTGCTTTCTTTTGAGCTCCACCACACTTGCAGCATGTTGTGAAATTGAAGAATATATATATATATACATCTCTACTTGTTCTGCAACAATAAATTTACTTTAATTTTGTATGGTTTGAAAATGTTGTTGCGATACATTTCATCAACACGCTGAAAGTTAAGAGCATTACCACTAATCTTTTTGAAACAAGATTTCTCACAACAATCTTTCTGTTTTTTGGGTTTCTAGAAAATTTTCCAGAAATACTATAGTGTATTTTTCAATTGAGAAATTTACTATTAATAATTTCTCCATTAAAAAAATAATTTTTTCCCCATAAAATCATTAAAATAGTAGTTAAAATTAAGAAAAATAAATATTTTCATTTTATAATAATATATCTAATTATCCTAATTATTTTTAACAATTTTTTTAGAAATTTTGGTGTGCATAATTTATAAAATATGAATTTCTATGATGAGAAATTAGTTTTTAGAAAATAAAATATAAAAATTAAATGACAAGAACGTGTGTGAATGCTCCAATTGCTCGCTTCTTATATCCCCATTAAGTAAGCCAACTTTTAATCTCAACCTTTACTTTTTTCTCGGCCGACAAATAATTAAAATGTGAGGCTTCATTAATGTAAATTATTAATCATTTTCTTTAACTTAAAAGATGCAACCTATTTATAATTTTAAGATTTTCCACGACCTCTAACGTACCCTACCAACTAATCTTTATCATTTCTCGTCACTCCAAAGTACAAACTAATCAATTACCACTATTTCACCAAACCCCATCCAAATAATATCAACTTGTAATCCAATGTAATAAAAGAAAACACACGCTCCCATTGAATTTGAAACTACAATTATTGATTGGGCCCAAGATTTGTACCTATCTAAACCATAGCACAATAGATACAATAGTGGATTGGAATTCCAAATCAATAGACTGCTATGCTGATAAATTCGATCCACATTTGCACTGTAGACATGCACCACGAGTAGGGATGTCAACGGGGCGGGGGCAGGGAGTGCTCCCCCGCTATCTGTTCCCGCCCCCACGGCTTTCCCTTGTCTCCGCTTCCCGCCGTGGAGGATTTTTCTCCCTACGCCCCCCTACTTTCCCCCGTGCCTGTTCTCTGCTGTGGGGATTTTTACTTCCCTATCCTTGCATATCAAACCCCGAAAATTCATTAAAAAAAATTGCAAAAAATAACTAAAATTCAATAAAATTGAAAAAAATCTTAAAAAGTCTTAAATTTAAAGTTATAATAAGTTAAAATTCAAATATTACAAACATAATATTAAATAAACATTACAACAAGTTTCAAAACTACAATATCAAATTTAAATTTTCATGTTTTGTCCAACACTCCAACATAGGATATCTTTATCATCATCTCAAATGCCTATATCCCTCTTCCGTTGCCTACAAAATAAACACATAATCATCATCATTTCTTCATAAAATTATTTTAAAAAAATATATAGTAATCTAATAATATATATACATTACCTCATTATCATCATCCATATCCTCACCAACGGATTCAAATTAATGCATTATGTTTGAAGAACGTAACAAATAAAGAACCAAATTGTCTTTCAAAAGAAAACCATTCATGGAAAAAAAAAAAAAGTGAATTTAAAATAAGATATATTACTTTTCATTTCTTTACGTATCCAATTTTGGGTACACATCAAAGCTTCCAAAATATCTTCATTCAACTTACTATGCTGTGAACTTAAAACACGACCACTAGTACTAAAGGCTGACTTTGAAGCAACTGTATAGATGGGGATAGCTAAAAAGTCTCTTGCAATTTTTTGCAAAATTGGGTATTTCGGTCCATTTTGTTTCCACCAACCTAATATGTCAAAATTTCGGCATTTGATTCATCAATCAAGACGGGCTCTTCTAAGTAACAAGTTAATTATGACTTCACAATAGTACTTGAAGCATTTTGTTTCACAAATTGGGCGTAATCATACTTCCAAGTTGACTTTGTAACATGAGAAACATCTGTCAAAGTTGATGCACTATAATGATTGCTAGTATGAAGAACACTCATATCCCTTGTTTGTTATTCATCAGCTAAATCTTGACTTAATTTATTCACTATTTCCAATTCATTAGGAGCATAATCTCCATACATAAGAGGGAATAAATAATTCAACAATATCATTTTAAACCTAGGATCCAAAAAAGCCCCTATTGCCATCACTACAATTTATCAAACTCCATTGCTTGTCAAATTTCCATATCATACTTGTAGCCATACTTTGGATGATATCACTACAACAAGTTTGCCAACTTTTTAAAGCTAATCTTATTTCACATACTTTTGGAAAATAAATATTTGAAGTTGGATATTGAGTATCCGAGAACAACTCAATGATACTAAAAAACATTTCCAACTTGTCACAAATTTCACTTGCCATTTTCCAATCTTCTTCAATTGGTAAACATTTATATTGAGAATCACGTTGTCTTAAACATTTAAAAACTTCTTGCTAAGGTACTGCAGAAGTAAACATTAAATAAGTAGTTCCATCTAGTTCTATAATCAAGTGCAAGCTTCTTCCCATAAATCATGCTGAATTGAATACAAGTATCTCTAAATTTCTCCTCCCTCTTCGGCCTTGCAACCCTAAAAGTAACACTATCCCTAATCTTTTCAATAGATTTAGAAATTATTGACAAATCATCTTTTACTATCAAATTCAATATATGAGCATAGCAATGCATATGAAATAATTATCCACTCAAAACAAATGAAGAAGGTGGTATCTTATCAAACAAATGATCAACCAATGCATCACTAGTGCTACAATTATCAACATTTAATGTTGACAACTTTCTATCAATATTCTAATCCAACAAACACTCTACCAAAACATCACAAATAACCTCAGCAGTATGTGGTGCAGGCACATAAATGAACCTAAAGCAAACACAAATAAATATAACATATAATCATCAATCATAACATTTACAAATCAAAGATAAAAGAAATGAAACATATAATCTCTAAAGTAGTTAAATAGTACTCACCTAATGATGCGATTTTGCAAAGTCCAATTATCATCAATGTAATGAGCTGTAACAGACATATATCATTTATTCTGATTGCTAGAAATCTACATATTAGTAGTTATCGCAATGCGACTTTTATTCTTTGCAAGTAACTTCATTTGTTTTGACTTCTCACTTTCATATATCTTCATTATATGTATTGTGATAAACTATTTTGAACAAAGGTTGAAGAGCATGGCTGTACCTTCTAAAACTGATACGATCAACCATCATAATGGGATATTCATATAATATAATAATCCGCAAGTTTCCTACTACCAACATCTTGATTAAATGTATAGTTGCCAACTACAAGTGATTCATATCTATTTCCCATGGAACTTGATGATTATTCCATAGTTTTATTACGGATTGCCTTGGACTCCTCATGGTGCGATGTTTACATGTTCTGATGTGGTTATGTAAATGCTTGTATCTTGTTTAGTCTCACCAATAAGTTTCTTATCACAATACTTGCATATTGCCTTCTATTTGTCATCTATCTTCTCCCTTTTAAAATGCTTTCAAGCTTTAGAAGTTAACCCTCTTTTGTAGGACTTGAGCGTTGCTCCTGTCAATCTTGGTTTTCCATATTTGTTTAATTCGGGGGAGCTTCAATTTCTTGTGTCTCTCCCATCGAATTTAAATGAGGTGCGGGTGAAACTTCAGTGCTTTCCATGGGACTATTAGATGATTGACCTTCAACCATTTTTAGACAAGCTCCTATAATACAAGTAAAAGTTTTAATACTCTTGCAAAATAACTATAATTAGACAACAATTTAGGTAAAAATTTAATGTTGTTTGCCAAGAAAAATAGGTGAGGGTAATGTGAAAAATTAACCAAAATACAGTAGAATTTGAGTAGGCAAAGGAAAGAGAGGGCAAAAAAAATTAATCGGTGTTCTTCTCTATTCTATTATATATATATTATACAATATAAATATATTATATTATATAATATAATATAATATAAGAAAGGTAATCTTCAACAAATGTCAAGACAGGACTCCACAGTCAATCTTCAACGATCGCTGAGAAAAGTAAAATTCTTTCCTCAACATTCACATGGGCTTGAATTGCGATTATAAATAGAGACTATCAGTCAAGAGCCGGTTCGCAGATTCTCTAATTGTTTACAAAGTAAAGTGTAATTTAAACAAATGCCATAAATTATAATCTGAGTTTAAAACTTGTATTAGTGTTGTTTGTGAAGGAATAATATAGAAAATGGCAAAGAAAAGGCATAAATCTGAGTTTAAAACCTGCAGAGACGCGAGCAGATCTGCACCCGAGCAGAGCAGAGATCGAATGGCGAGCAGAGGCTGAGATCGAACGGCGGTGTGCGGTGGTCAGTTGGTGAGCAGAGGCAGAGATCAAGCGCGCAGCGAGGAGACACGAAACGCACGAGGAGATGCGGCGGTATTCGATAGGTCTGGCGGAGGTGTGCGGCACTAGTGGATGGCACTAGTTAGGGTTTCATAGTTTCAAATTGTACTTTCAATTAGTTGATTGAGAATGAACTTTCAATTATTGAATTCCATATCTCTTCGAGACTTGAAAGAGGGGACCATGATTATGTGGACACTAACCTAACAATAGTTAATCTAGTTAGTTTATCAAACCATTGATGATCTTTTTAAGTGTTACCTAATTTTAATATACATATATATATATATATACATATATTGGACATAGGACCTGTAGGACGGGGGGTATGGTCCCCGTCCTCGTCCCCATCCCCGAATTGACCACGAGGGAATTTTCTCTCCTGTTCCCGTCCTCGCGGGAAAAAATTCCCCACCCGCAGAGCCCCATTCGGGGCAGCCCCTGCGGGGATCCCTGTGCATGGGTAGATAGGCACGCTCTCAGTAGCCAAGTCGCAGAATGAGAGCGTGAGCATAAGCTGGAACATGTGAATGCTATGTCTATAATTCAAAAAATAGTGAGACCGAATACAAAAGCAAGAGCAAAAACGAGAATTGAGAATAAAAGCATCTCATATAAACGAAAAATTTAGTAACTAGTGACACGTCATATAAACTTAAAAAGTACAACACCGAGATACCACCACATGTCGACATACCCTGTACCTCGCCGCACCCAATCCTCCCCTCTCTCTTCCCCTCCCCCATCATTAAGATCTGCTAATCACCGTCCCTCTCACTCTTCGTGTGAGATCTCCATGTACATGTCCTCCAGCCATGGCCGAACCACCCTCCACGTCATCACCGTACATACGTACTCGCCGCGAGCCATTTGAGCACGGCCTCATCCCCCTCCCAAAGCTCATCTTCACGGACCCAACAACCTTAACCCAAATCAAACACAACCTCGTATCCCGATCCGACCCGGTGACTCGCCGGGTGGACACTGACTCTCTCTCCGAGACCCTACAGATCTCGCCGGACCATGCCCGGCTCGTACTCGAGACGCTCGCCGCCGTGAGCCACCGGGATGAGGTGGGGGACAGTGCTGACGTGGCTGATCTGGTGATGTTTTTGTATGTGCAGTCGTATAAGAGGTTGTTGCCACGTGGGCACAAGGATTCGGCGGCTGTGGCGGATGTTTGGCCGTCCACGTCCGCGTTCGACGGGTACTTGTCCGCTCTTTCGCCTCTGCAGGTGGGAGATTCTTGTTTATTGTTGTTATTGTTCGAATTTTATTGTTAGGAATAGGTTGTTTTGTATTGGGTTAGGTCAAGTTTGAAACTTTTTATTATGCCAATTTGATGAAGATGGGAAATGCCCTTCACAATAGATTGTTGTTTTGTGAATTGTGATTATGACTTACACATGATTAGGCATTTATAGTTGTAATTGTTTGAATTTTGTTATTTGCAATTTTTGGTTCTTTTCTAGAGTGTTATGTCAAGTTTGAAGTTTTTCATAGCAATTTGATGAAGATGGGAAATGCCTTAAAAGATTGCTGTTTTGTGAATTGTGATTATGATTTTCACATGTTTCAGCTTTTTTTGTAGGTTGGAAAATTTATTGTGGAGTTATTGAATTTTGGGGAGTTGCATTCTTATTATTTATTGCCTCTTAGTTGCATTTTATTAGATATGGCTTGTTTTTGTTTCTAGACATGCCAAGTTTGAAATTTACAGGTCAAAATTAATGGAAATGTGGAATGCGTGCCTGTTTTATGAAGGACTCGTGATTGTTATTAGGAATGGGTTGTTTTGTATTGGGTTATATGAAATTTGAAGTTTTTAACTACCAATTTGATTAAAATGGGAGATGCCTTCATAAAATAGCTGTTTTGTGAGATGTGATTGTGAATTATATATGTTTTGGCATTTATTGTAGGTTGGAATTTTGTTTTATTGCAGAGTTATTTAATTTTGGGGTGTTGTATTTTGTTATTTATTGGTTCTTAGTTGGATTTTGATTAGGAATGGTTTGTTTTCGTTTCTGGACATACAAACTTTGAAAGTTCGATGTTAGGATTAATGAAAATGTGGAATGCTTATCCTATTTCATATAGGACCTTGTGGGTAAATTGTGATCTCGGCATACACATCTTGAGTTATATTCATGTTGCTTAAATGGCATTTTAGTTGGAAAAGTCTGTGTGGAAATAAGTACATCGAGTTTGGAAAATTTTTATGTCAAATTAGTGAAAGTGGGAAATACTACATTTATCATGTGAGTACATGCTTATAGCATAAATGGAAAGTTTCATTGAGTGTAGAATAATTTTATCTTTATAACATTAACCATATAGTCATGTTCGTATGGTTATCAAGGGAACCAATTTGGTTATATTCTAAAGGTCGTAGCTGCTTATATCTTGGATGAATTATTGAACTTTGGGGAGTAAAAATTCTTTATTGGATGTTAGTTGCATTTTATTAGGAATGGCTTGTTTTGTTTCTAGACATAATTAGTGAAAATGCGGAATATTTTCATGTTTCATAAGGGAACTCGTGCTTTGCTAATTGTGACCATGACTACATCTTGAGTTATATTCATGTTGCTCGAATAGCATTTTTGAATAGTCTGTTTGGAAATAATTATGTTTCATGTCAAATTAGTAAAAAATGGGAAATACTATATTTATCATGTCGGTATGTGCTTATAACAAAAATGGAAAGTTTCATATAATACAGAATTATTTTATCTTGATAACGTCAAGCACATGGTCATGTTCGTTTGGTTATCATGGGAACCAATTTGGTGATATTGTAAAGGTCGCAGCTTGTTAAGATAATATTTTAGAAGGTATTAATAATATGTTCTTTATTTTTCTGTCTTAACTTCCTAAAATATATTGATTTTGCAATCTTTCAGTTCTTATTTTTCCCAAATGTTGCGAGAGTGTTTGTAAAGTATAATTCACATTTAATTTGAATTTCTGGGGTCTAATTAAGTGTTATAGTTGTTAAGAATCTTTATAGTATACATGAGTCTTGAATGCTTCATGAATAACTTTTGTCATTATATCGTCTTCAGCTTGTTCGAAGCAACAGCCGTCGCTTTATGCCATCACAAGCAGATGAAGAGGCTCATCAGTTATCCTATTTACAAAAGCACTTGGCCAACATTCTCTCTCTTTTGTCGGATTCCGTTGAAGGAGAAGGAGAAGAATCTCTGGTTTGTAGTCCGTACTAGTAATAAGCATATATTTATGTTTTTGCCTTGCGATGATTTGACAAAGGCTCGTCAATGTAAATCATCTTTCATTTGGGTAAGTGTATGCAATAAACTGCATACTGAACCACACAAGGTGTCAGCAGAGGTTCACGGGCACTACCTAACAATCTATCTGTTATTTTTGACGGAAGTAGAAACTAGAGTTGTTTGATCGTACACATAATGAAGGTTCAAACCTATTATTAGGCTGAGATGTAGCAGCAGACAATGAAAATTTTATTGGATCCTCGAGGGGTCTTTTTTTACACTTTGTGATGCCTCATTACATGGAAGAAAAAATTTCATTTTTTAAGGGGGTTCTTCACATGTAATTATTAAAGATTCTAAATATCCCTTATTGTACCATATAATTTATAAAATTCGGTTGGAAATGGGGGTCGGTGTGCTGCTGTCTGCCCCTCCCTCGATTTGGAACAGTTGTCGAAAGGTACTTTGGGTGGACTTTTGCTACACGAAATTTGTTTATTTGTCATTTTCTCTAATATTTTTTCAGCTGTTATTGCCCCTTTTTATTTTGTTTGTCTAGAATGTTTTACTTTTGCACTTTTATATGATGTAAACTAAATCATGTTATCTCTATTAACAGGTTTTGACCATGGAAAAGTTTGAGCACCTGGAGTTTTTACTTTACTTTGGTGAAAAGGGATCGGATAGGATCCCCTTGAGCCAGGCGTCTCCATATTTTGCTAATTCAGATCCCGACATGCCTGCTGCTCCTGTTCCTGCAAATCAAGTTCACGATTGGCTTCTTGAGAAAATAGTCTTGGCTCTCGAACATGTTACAGAAAGAGTTTCTGCAAAAGAAAATGGGCCTGCCAGTGTCACTGATCCTGATGTTGCAATGACTGATGCATGTGCAACTTCAGTAAAACCCTCAGTAAACGCCAGGGGTCCTAGTTTTATTGAGGGTATATCTAAGACATCGTACGTAAAGCAAGAATCTGAATTGAAAGGTTCTTCTGTGAAGGTTGGCTAATTCCATATTGTTTTACTTTCTCAATCTCCAAGTTCTCTCGTACTTTCTCGTGTAATTTTCCTAGACAAGATAAATATTTTGGAACAAACATTAAGATGGGAAACAACAGAATGATTAACATGAGCCATGATAGATAGAAAAAAAAAAAAGGTTTGTTTCAGCTTGTTACTGATGTGGATATGTTTAGTTGACTCTTCCTAGTATTGTGTGCATGTTTTGTCTAGCTTCTGTTTTGAATCTTGTGTATCTTCACAACCTTTCATGTTTTGCTTTTGCATTATTTGGTTTTTGCTTTTGTTACCTTCATTCTTTGAAGTTGCTTTTGTTGTTGGCTTGCATTAATGATTGTAATGAACTTTTGCAGGTCGTGAATTGTCATGATTCTGTCATATACATTTTGGCGCCACTGAGATATGCCACGGTCTATGGATGCTCTGATGCAACTATAGTCCTAGGAGCCATTGGCAAGGTATATATGCATGAGAACTCCTGTGGGTTGTTTGGTTTGTAGTTTAAGAGAACAGTTTTCCTTCTTATTAGAATCATGTAACACTTACTTTTGAACTTTTTTCCGTTTTACAGGCTGTAAGAGTTGAACATTGTGAGCGAGTTCATATCATTGTGGCTGCAAAACGAATTTGTATTGCTAATTGTCGCGAATGTGTCTTCTTTTTAGGCGTCAATCAGCGACCTCTTATTGTTGGTGACAACCACAAGTTGCAGGTATGTGCATGGTATGTTTTATGTTATACTTAAGAATAAATTCCTTCTCAAATGTTACTTTTGTTATATCAATATCGATGATAGATGATATTTTCCTGACATTGGTCATATTTCTTGAGCCCAATATGTTTACGCTTTACATGTCCTTTATTTTATGCTCTTTTTTATATTTGCTATTAAAATTCTTCATGTTGCTGACACTTTTGTTAGGTGGCACCATACAATACATTTTATTCACAATTAGAAGAGCATATGAACCAAGTCGGTATTGAGGCAACTACCAACAGATGGAATGAACCTCTGACACTGGGGATAGTTGATCCACATGATTCATTCTCTCATCCTGCGGGTGTCTCTGACGTTCAAGCCGAGTCTGCTGCTCACCTAGATCCTGATCAGTTCACTAACTTTTTGGTAAATATTATTTCATCATAAAATATGGCTTTACGTGGCTTACGTTTGCGGTGGTCAATAAGAGTTTTGGTTTTCTTATTCATGCTCCCGTGTTTCATTTCTAGTGCTACATGATATGAATAATTGGGGATTGGGGCTTGGTCTAATTTATTTTAATTCTTTAAATGAATTTGGTAATGATCTTTTCGTTTATATATACAGATTCCTAACTGGTTTGAAGGTTCTTCCTCTGGGGCCACAAAAACCAATCCCTTTCCTTTGCCAGATGCATATATTGTTTCTCAGCGTAGAAATGTATGTGCTCGGCTGCAATGTCTTTTATTAACAGATGTTCTATGTTTTTGGTTATCTTGTGATGCCGCACGGTTCAACATTTGAATAAAATGACAAGTGTTTGATGAAACATCTTTTATGTTTCAGAACAACAATCTGGATGAAATTAAGCAAATCTTGAGGGAGACACCGCTGGAGGATAGCCGGAAGCGTGAATTGTCAAATGCGCTTCATGTATACTTCAAGGACTGGTTATATGGTAATTATTTTTATGTACAAACAGCTGAATTTTTTTACTTGTTTTTGCATTTGACAATCTTCGTTTCTCTTACCCTTGTCTGCTCCAAACTTCATGGCAACATTAAATTCTTTTCTTGAAATGAATTGGGATGGCTTACACAAATTTAAGGACTATCATATCACATACCAAAAGTAATTAGTTTACTATTAAAGCCCGTACACTTTCTCACCAAAAGGACCTATTGGGAAAGGAGAGGAGCCTATTATATAGCATACTAGCAGACGATGCACACGTGATGCGTTTAGCTGTGTACTACTCCATTCAAAATCTAATTGAAGCAAAAATGGACAATTATAATTATAATTATAATGAAACTGTAATTGTAAATACAAAATAGAATTAATCAAGTAATTACATTCCTTATCTTGATTGGATTTTAATTGTTGATAATTCCTGTTACTGTAGTAAGTTTTGCAAAAAAATAATGGTGAGAGATGAAGAGCGTAGAGAGAGAGAAGTGGAAGAGGTTGAGAATGAATGGGAGGAAGTTAGTTTTTGACAGGTGTGGCTTGAGGGGGGAGTGGAGGTTGTATGTGGTGTTCCTATTATACCCTTAGTAGCTATATAGTTTAATTTGATTTGTAGGTAATTTTTTAATTGTGATAGGGCTAATTTAGGAAAAGAATAAATTTGATGGAGCTTCATTTATCTAAGTGCTGTTTTTTGGCCTTGCATATTATAATAGCGTCTATATCTATTCTATTCATACGATGAAACCCTATTTATCTTTTAGTGAAGCCCTCAAATTTTTGAAATACCGGAAATACCCTTATATAGTAATTGAAGTCGGGTTGGACAAAATAGGAAAATACCATTCCCCACTATGCAGCCAATAGCCGTTCCCCTTCCAGCCAATTCTCTCGTGAAGCTATTTCCCTCTCTTTCTTACCCAAAAAAAAACCATCCACTTTCGGATAAAACTACTCCCATCTCTCTCCCCGAAAAAGCCCTTCAAGTCATCCGGTAACTGTTAATTTCTATATTTAAATTTTATTGTGTTTGATTCTTAATTGCTATATTTTATGCCAATTTGTTTGTACTATTTTCAATTTTTTTCTTTCTTTTTACAGTTATTGTAAAAATGGCGCATGTATCGTGTATGCCCTGATTACTAATAGATATTAACTTAATCAATTCTCAATGTACGATAAGTTTAACATTTACGATTAAATTGAATTTTACCATCCACTTTAGGAGTTCTCATTTATTTTCTACCTTACTTGCTTGGCAGCATCTGGAAATATCCGACAACTGTATTGTCTACAAGGTGATTGAAATTTTGGGCCGGTGCTTCTGACAGTTTGTGCGTGGAAGAAATGTGATATTTTTCTGTTTTCCTGTATTTTTTTTTCCTATTGAAATCGTGCAAGCGAATTCAGTTAAACTGGGCTGCAGCTGAAATCGATGCCTACACATACAAGCAGAGTGTTGCGTATTGCGGTTCGTGTTTTTCAGCTTCCTGTATTTTTGTTGGTTCTTTTCTAATAATTAGGATATACTGTAACATGTTGCTTACTGAGGTTTCACCATTGTAGAATTTGAGTATTGTACTTACAAAGAACTTTTAGGTCTAGCTCTGGTTTTGTGAAAAAAAAATATATATTTTACCCTTCCATGTTTGATTCGTATTTTATTATTTGTTTTTTTCTCTTCCTGGACTGAAAATTCTTTGTAAACACAAGCATCTTTACAAAATGTATCAAGATGGCCAAAATAAGCTGGCTTATTTTTATTTAAAAAAAAAGTTAGATGCATCCATTTGAAAAAAATTCAGTTTAATTAGGCCAAAATATTAAATAAGTTCAACTTCAAAGTTAAGCAGTTAAATTATAGCCAAATGTTCAATTTTAAAGCAGAAAAGTTTATTAGAAGCTTATAATGTAACGTCTCAAAAAATTTTGGGTAAATTTTTTTTGCTTTATAAATAATATTATTACATTAGTTGTAATAATATTATTTATTCCTTATTGTGGTGTTCGCTATCGGAAATTCGTATTCCATATTAGGGCGTACGTGACAGGGTTTCGTCGGAAGTTGCATAATAAAGTTTATGAGAAGTTTTGCACATTCAAATGGTATTTCGAAAGTTACTACACACTTCTATTAGTATCTACTAGCAATTACGAGTGTTTTTGTAGGTTTTCGGCTCAAGATGTAAGCACTCAAAATTCCAGTGGCTCTGATTGATCCAACTGCCGTTGTATCGATCTAAAAGCCAAAACCGATCGATCCAAGTGTGAT
>MKEJ01106712.1:0-16756 GCA_001753735.1 Embelia ribes
TTCAATTTATTCAAGTCAAAGTATTAAATAAGTTCAATTTAAAAGCTGAGCAGTTAAACTTTTAAACAAATAAGCTAAAAAACTGGAGTTTATAAGTGCAACAAACCTACACAATATCAATTTCCCCAGACGTTAAATACGGAGCACCTATAATGTTAACATGAGTTACAAGTACTAAAATTTAGGTACCGAAAATGCAGACATTGATGGGTTTGCTTTAGGGATCAAAATTTAGAGGCGAAAATAGCTAATCTAGTGTGTTTTCTCCTCTATTTCCGCTTTTGTTACGATTTTGAAAAATAAAATAAAAAATTGTGCTATAGATTGAACCTCAAGGTCAACACCGCCGCCGCTACCGTTGACCAGCGCCGCCTTGCAATTACCAGCTACGACCACCTCTCTCACCACTTCACCGCTGTTCGCCGATTAGCGCGTCAGGTCTCCGGCAGAGAGAGAGAGAGAGAGAGAGAGAGTACAGTGGCGGAACGGAGATTTTAGTACCAATTTCGGACTTTGGAAATATTATACAAACCAACCCCACATTTACAGAATGTTACAATTAGGTCGGCCACTTTGACAAAAATAACATCAAGGTCCTTGGATGTAAGGGGATGCAAATGAAACAAATAGCAATTTATAAACAAGGTCCGACTCGTCTCGGTACCGAAAAGATTAATATTATTTAATATATAAAAATCAAAATAAATAGTATATTTTCTTCTTGTCAAATGCTTACTGGCTCGTTTGGTTGTATATCCAAAGTATATTTTTTTTTTTATAGAATATGTAAAAATATACTTTTAAGTATTATATATATATATATATATTTGTAAGCATTTTGTGTTGTTTGATTTGATAAACTCTGAAAAAAATATACTTTTGAAAAAATATGTTGTTCAGTAAAATTTCTGTACTTCTTTTCTTTTTTTGTGAAAATGCCTATTCTACCCCCATAGATAAATGGAATATTTTTTTAACTTTCAATTACGTAATTGTATACTTATTATTGCCCCTTTTATTAATTACAATTTAAATTGACTTTCAAATTAGACGATGCAAAATGCTTTTCAACCCTTTGCGTCCCATATTGCAATTTAAACTGTTTTGTTTGACAATTTTTTCTTTATCAGAGGTTAAATATTTTTTTAAGGCACTTAAAGAATTAGAAAAAAGAATATGAATAAATATATGTGATAACAAGTAAAAAGGGGCCAGACACATTCTTCACGATTTTCTTCAAAACTAAAAAATTTCAAAAGTGGAAAAGTATAATTCTTGCGTAGAAGTATCTAAAATTTTACTTCTCTAAAAGCTTACTTTCCATGGTTTTACTTTTAAAAAAAAAAAGTATGCTTTTGGATGCACATCCAAAAAAAAATATGCTAAAAAGTAAACTTTTGAGTCCCTACCAAGCCTGCTTTTTCATCATTTTAACTCATTAGTTTTGTCAATTGAATTTTGAAAATGATTCACGTGATGGTGATAATATAACAAAACAATACAAACATTGCTGATTCATTGCATTATCTTATTTTCAACAAAGCACAATATGTAGCTTTTCTATACGCATGTTATTGTTTTTTTTTTCGAAATTCATAAAGTTGCATGTACATATTTGCAAGCAAAGATAAACTCCAGTTTTTATTTTCTATTTTTATTTTTGAAGATGATAGACTATCATTACGGCGTTGAACCATGCTTCAAAACCATTCGCATTTCAATAGGCTTAAGACTTTTCAAAAGCCGATACTAAGTTAAAACAAAATGCACGATTTAGATTTTGGCGACTTTGTATTTCCCAGGAAAAAGTCTCGTCGCTTCCTAAACCACTTCATCTCTTGTTTAAATACTGCGGATAATCATATATCGAGAAGCTAGCTTCCTCAACCAAATGTAGCCCAACATCCTCAGCTAACTTTTCTATATCCGCTTACAAAACGGGTAAGCAGTTTTGTGCGTCACGTGCACCTCCACGTTGGTCACCAACATGTTACGTGGCGATACCATGTTAAAATCACCATTGATGAGATGAAATTAGAAGTTACAACTATAGATTTAGAGAGAAAAAAGCTTGATCTGGCTTTAAAATTCAGATAAATTTTTCATCAACTATTGGAAAATTATGATATTTATTGCATACTATTAAACCACCAAAGCAGTTTCCTTTTTGAGTTATATTGTTATAATAGCATTACAAACACATGGCAAATATGCAAAAATACAGTAAAGACTATGGAGATGATGTCAGTCAGTCCTGACATATATCAAACGGATCCGGGATTGCCCTAAAGTCCCACTATCTGACCATCCTCGATCCAGAATTTGTCAACACATTAAAATGGCATGTCGTTATTAGCAAAAGCAAATTCGGACCGTACAATACCTTGAGCATCGAGGGAGGTGGCGGTAATGTAGTTGGCAGAGCCAAATGCAGTGGCTAAACAAGCAGCAAAGGAGAAATCGCCTTCACCTACTAGCAATATCTTGTGATAGCTGCCATTGTGCTTTATCCATGTCACATCTTTCTCTTCATTTTCACTTTTCAGAATCAACCTTTGCCATTCTCACAAATATTATAATGTGCACGTGTGCCTGTGCGTATATATAAAGGCCCGAGACCCTGCTCATGGACTGTTCGTTCACTCTGTATGCCGACGTTTTTAAAAAAATATTAAAAACAACAATGCTAGTACTGGCCCATAACTTGCTATCAGAACTAAACTAGATTACTGGACAGTGTTGGCATTGCCAGACCGAAGGTGGCAAGGGGGGCCATGGCCTTCCGACTTCGGAAAACTACCATAGTATTTATATATAAAGTTAAAAAATTATCGAATAATCCCCTTATAAGGCCACCTGATAGAATAAAAAAAAAAAAAAAGGCTCCGTTAAAACCGTTGAGAACATAAACCAGAATGGAATTAAAAGATCAGAGTACAAACCAAAAAACGCATGCCGTTGCCTCTTATTGCTTTTAGAAACAGTAGGCTATGTTGCGTGCTAGGAAACAAGATCCATGAGCTCCAGAAATAAAAGTGTTGATGACAGGTATGTGGCCAAATACTTCACAGTCTTCGTTATTACTTTCTAGCCGAGTGATTAACTCTCGGGGCATACCAGAAAGTAGTAGCTCTTGCAGAGTTGCAAGATTTTTAATGCCTAATGGAATCATCTTCAAGTTCACACAACCAGGGTAAGTTTTTGAACTCGAAAATTGAACCTTGCTCAATCACTACCCAATTCAGTTGATCAAATTGCTCAATATACAATATCTTTAGTTTCTTAGAACTCCCAGCTTCAGAAACTAACATTTCCTCATCAGAAGCAGCAACCATTACAAGCTCGATCAGATTTGGCAAGTAGTGAAGGGCCTCGAATAGGCGCGCCCATTCAGAATTTCAGATATAGGCGTTGGAGATGAGGTGGAGGGCTATCGATGTAGTCTAAATCGAGAACCTCCCCTTCGCCAGTTGAACTAATATCAAGAGTCGAGAGATCTCTCATCTTTTCTATGGATGTACACAAATTTTTTCTTCCTCCCGGTTTAAGGCCTATAAGCTGCAGTTTCCAAAACCCGTAGATCCAAAACCCTCAGTAACTTACATTCACGAAGAATGCCAGCCAGTAGCGATTGCCCTCTTAAAAAACAAAGTGGAACGAACAAAAGCCAAGTCCTTGCCATGTAACCAAGAACTATCGCAATCTTCTTGAAAAGAAAGGCGTCGGAATTTCTCGCCTGCACTTGCTTCTGACCCTTCTGAAAGAACCGAAATAAAATTCACCTCCTCAGACTTATGAATGATGAAGTCGTATACATGGCTTCAAATTCAGCAACATCTCGCCCATTCATCACTAACACAAACCAAGTTTCACTCAATGAGTTCGGAGAGATATCCCTCTGCCACCTCCATTTTCGT
The DNA here is from genome assembly GCA_001753735.1 of Embelia ribes. NCBI lineage: Eukaryota > Viridiplantae > Streptophyta > Magnoliopsida > Ericales > Primulaceae > Embelia > Embelia ribes. The sequence goes on from MKEJ01106712.1 coordinate 3,918, forward strand.
GTTTTATTTTGTGAAACAAATCCTTCAGCTATCCACAAGCGTATTAGCCTTCCACGCTCGATTAGTATTTCCTTGGGAAAATACTAAAGTACAAGAAACAGCTCTGTAGATAAAAAGGGATATTCTTGTAGCTGGGTAGAACACTTTCCTAGCAATCAGGAGATTATACTTGCTGAGGCTATCAAGGACTTTTTCCCACTCTATCAACTGATTATCCTGCCGATGGTAGTCCTTCACATTTTTCCAAAATTTTCTGAGACCATCTCAGTGACTCAGGACGACAATGAAATCCATCATTATTCAGAAAAGCATACATGTATACATGCAGAACAAGTTCTAGACCTCAGACTCTTGCAGGCCAACATCTAAGTTGATGAAATAACGAAGCGAGTTTGCACATAAAGATGCCACCTCTGAAATTCGTGTAGTTACAACTATTCTACTTCCATCTACACTGAGGTGTGCTGGTAAATTCTCGATAATACTCATCCAATCCTTTTAAGGGAATTGAATTAGGAACCTCTGTAAGAGCTCATCAAGTTAATTGATTGGGACACCAGAACCCAAGCATGACAATGAAATAATCTTTCAGTTCTTTTGCAGATTTCAAAAGCATTCTTTACGAGAGAGTGATCTTACCAGAGCCACCAGGACCGACAACAGAGATCGTGGTGACCATGTTAAGGCTTGATGCTGCGGCTGTATCCTCTGTCAAATGACTCATGATTGCTTTTCTTTGCTCAACGAAACCAACTATTTCACAATCGTCAAGGGCATAGGGAGCCATGTGTTGTCCCGTGAACAAATCAGAGGTCGAAGCCTCATCACTTGTACTGCTTATGCGGCTGATTTCACAAAGTTTATCGATGGTTATGATGTCATTGATCTCTTTCCTGATGTTTACCATCTTGGTCTTCATCCCTTGAATCGAACTTGGGGGATTCCACACCTTGACAGCTTGAGAAAATTTTTGAGCTTTTCCAGAGATTTTGTACCTATGAAATCTATGAGGTACACAGAACATCAACTCATCTATGACATCTTCGATATGATGAGCTACATCTCGCACCTGGTTCACGCGAAATTTTAGAACCCCATTGCTTTCGCCTCAATCCAAGTCGGCCAGGTAGGCTTGCATCCTTTGCAGCCACTTTTTGGTAGCTTTCGCTTCTGTTTACAAAGTGGCGTAAAGGTTCGCCTGTTGGTCCATTACGCTTATAACCTTCTCAATCAAGGCCAGTTGAACGATTTTTGCTTCGCCTGTGAGAGGTAGATAGCATTGGGTGGTGCCATGTAGCAGGTATGTGGTATGCTAATGATCCAATTATTAGCATGCCTGATAATTGATAGCCCGGCATTCAAAGTGGGTGTTAGTTTTGCGAAAACTAGAACAGAACAACAAAGAGATTACAGGGAAATCCTATTCGATGATTTGGGTCTGAAACTATGAAATCTGTGAGAATATATTGAATTTATTATCCTGATGTTATCTTTATTTTCATATGATTTTACTGAATATCAATCCATTCAACTCAGCACAATTAATCTGTAGCGCTAAGTGGAAAGTCACGTTTAATGCATTATTATTAGTCTTATATTGTAATACCCCAAAAATTCGAATGAATTTTTCGTTTTTACATAAATAATATTATTGCACGAGTTGTAATGATATTATTTATTCCTATCGTGGTATTCGTGGTGGCGGTGCGGAGTTTGGTGTCGTGGTGATTCGAATTGTGGTTTGGTCATCGAGACTTAGTTGGAAGTTTAGAAAAACTGGTGTGTCTGACGCCTATCCGAAAGTCGGACAAGGGGTTGGACCTTTGCTAAAAAATTCTAGAAAATTCAACCTGCATCCGATGAGTTATTGGGCAGTCGTCCGACTAGTCCAACAGCTACCCACCGGCCGACAGATCGTCAGACAACTCTGCGAATTGGGCTCCATTGCTATTATCACTTAAAATAAAAGCCACATGTTCTCATTTCACTTTGACCACCAAAAAATAGGAGAGAAAGAGAAAGGGGGAATTCGCACCCTTCAATCTTCCTGCCCATGATCCATCTAGCTGGTGACCTTGTCTGGGAAAAATAAATGGATATTCAAAATCCTTGTTTCGAGGAGAACGTTTTAGCATAAGTTTTTTTGTCTCTTATTCTCGTTTGTTTTTTCTTAATTTTCGTATCTTTGCCATAAGTCGAAACAAATTTGATATTCTTATTCCTTATCTTGAGGGGATCGTTTTCTTGTGTAGGTTCGCTTTGATCCGAAACTCGTAGCTAAATCAAATTAGGGCGGGTTGCAGACTTAGTTTTGCCTCGGTTCCATCTTGATTCGTTCATCGTTTGGCTTCGAAGTAAATATGTTTCTTACTCGCAATAGCTACGCGTTGGTAATATTTTTATCATTTCGTTACGTCGGTGACGTTTTTTCGTTTGTTGTGCCAATCGAGATGTTGAAATAAAATTAGGATATGTTTTCCTTACGTGTTTTAGACTATTTTTTTGTATAGGATTGATGAGACATCTTTACAGTGAATTGGCGGAGGCGTATGAGGTACAGACGGATTCAAAACGATAATATAAATCTTAATTTTTGTATGTCTATCAACAATGTCGTTATTTCTTTGGTCAGTTACTTATATAGAAGTGTTGTTAGTATACGTTATGTGGTAGCATATAGATGTTGGTAATAATATCTGTTTTATTTATGTGCCAGTGTTATATGTATATATATATCAATATATGTGTGTGTGTGTGTGTGTACATGGTGGAGCATCGGTGATGTATCTGTGGTGGTGATATATCGTAGCGTTGTTGGCGTATCGTGGCGTCATTGGTTTTTGTGGCATATTCGCGACAGAGTCGTGTCGTACTAGTGGTGGAGCTAAGGCAGAGGCAATATGGAGTTATAAATATATATGAGAGATATATATTTTATATGGATATATATATATATGCGCATGAGCTGAGTCGTGATTCGGTGTTCGGTTAGGTGGTTAGTTATGTGATTTGGAATCGATGAATGTGTATGCCCTTAGGGGAGAGCGCCTTATATCTCTAAGTCGGGTACCTTCGTCGGGATATGCGACCCGTGGAGCGCCTGATAGCTCTAAGTCAAATTTGATGACCATTAAAGAGAACGTCTGATCGTTTTGAGTCAAGTTTGATATCCTTCGGGAAGAGCATTCAATAGCTTTGAGTCAAGTTTGATGCCATTCGGGGAGACCTTCATCGGGGTGTGCAGCTGTGATGCTTACCTTCGTCAGGGTGCGCGATGGTGATAATTACTTTGTCGTGGTGCACGACGGTTATGTAGAGCGGGGCATGAGTTGCCTTCGTTATACATTGTTCACCTATGATTGGGAGCCTCTTGGTAAGTATCGACATAGGAGCGGACATGATCGCGTTACTGAGAAAGTGGCGGGTCATGCCTAACTTTTATCGCGTCACTGAGAAAGTGGCAGGTCATGCCTGACTTTGATTGCATCACTGAGAGAGTGGTGGGTCATTGTAGCCATCGATTGCATCACAGCGTGTGGCAGATCCTTGCAGGGCAACTGATGTCATCGTGATGTGGAGTTCGGATTTAAAAAGAAGAGAGAGCATGTGATGTTAGCCCTTTTATAAATTTTGATGTGGAGTCGAGGCCTTGATATGTTTTCGTTATGCGAAGGGTCGAGGGCTTGATATGCCTTCGTTATTGGGGGCTTGATATGCCTTCGTTATGCTTAGGGTCGGGGGCATGAGATGCCTTCGTGATGTAGTAGTCTGGGGCATGCGATGTCTTCGGGATGTATATTTGTTGTGGTTATATGCAATGGCGATGGGCGATGTGAGATGTGCGATGGCGATAGTGTGGCAATGGCGTTGGTGTATGGCGATAGTGTGGCAACGGCGTTGGTGTATGGCGATAGCGTATTTCGATAATATATGGCGATGGCATATGGAGATGGCGTAACACATGTATTATGGGGATAGTGTATGTTGTACATTTAGCACTTTCCCCATATATCGTAGACGTGTGCATATTTAAAGTTAAGTTTTGTATATTTGCATCTGCATTCATGGCATGTACATAATTAAAATCATTTTTATAGGGGCGGTGGAATGGAGTACAGATCATGTTGGTGTCGCAGGTACCAATAGCGGAGGATATTTGGTAGTTGCATTTGGCGTGGTCTTATAGTTGATGCATTGGTATATTCGTGAGGAAAAGTTGACGTATATATTTCTTTATTTCATTTTGATTAGCGTGTAGCTTGGTAGACTTATGTATTTGCAGCTCGGTATGTTGCATTTCGATATCATATTATGTATTCAACGTGTCGGTCACTGTGGAGATTTAGCCATTTTATGTATATATTTACGACAGATTAATGATGTCGAGCTGTGGATGGCTATGGTAGTTACGTTGGTTATTATTATTTTTCTTTTATTTATCTCACGTCCCCAGGTCACGGATTTCGGGAGCATGACATATATGTCTAAAACATAAACTTATCAGAGACTCGACTTTAGTATATAAACTTTTTCCATTGCAGATCAATGAATTTTACTTTCCACCTAAAAATTCTGGTCCTTGTGGATATGTATAACAAGTTTGTATGGACAGGAATTGATAACTAATAACCATCATGTAACAAAATGTATATATGTCGGTACCTTCACCAAGCAAAAAAGCAATTTATAAAGATGAAAGCTTCACTAGAAGTTTACACCAACCGGTAATGCAGTTATATATTGAAAGCTTATCCCAACCTTCTCTTTCATCAAATATATTTCAATAAACCAAAAAACTGTCAACAGAACCATAATTTAGTCTTATATTTCCATAAACAATGAGAACTGTAACGCTACGTTGGTCCAAAAATGGTGGGAAAATGCAACCAAAAGAAAAATCTTCACAAAACAATCTAAGATCCAATAACAAAACTATCTTTTCCAGCAGCTCGGTAAATCCTTGCACGTAACGGGCACAGCCAAAACAATGGAGTCACTTTTGAACAATACTCAAAATTTGAAAGATGAAAATTCAATTAATCACAAGGTTAGCCTTTTAGCTAATACCTTTTCTTTGTTGCTAAGCATTAGCCCATAGAAAAAGACACGTGTTGCCCACCAAACCAAGCCAGCCCCCAGATATTTCAAGCAGTAGAACTCCAAAACAGAAATCCAATAAAGCAAAAAGAATCCTCAAAATACAGTGTCTGGTGTCTGAAAAAAGTGCTTGAACAGATAAAAAAGCATAAACAATTCAAACCATTATGAAATAGATCCCAGCTTTAATCCCCCTTTCGCTAGTCTCAACGCAACACTTTGATCCCACTATCAATAAAGAAAAAACTTCTCTTTTTTTCATTCACTTTCCTTAATCCCTCCACTTCCTCAATTATTGCAAACATTAAATACCATAAAAAAGTTAAATCATAGTCTCCACAAGAAATAATTTGACAATGACTAATCCGCAATTTTTTAAAGAAAAACCTTACTCAGGGGCGTTCTATAATTTTGGAAAAAGCCCAAATTATCGCATATTTTAGTGTGCATTTTTTCATGTGAGGCTTTTTCCCCAACTCTACTCAACCCAATAGTTTTTTAGTCTTCCGTAACATTTTCTACGACATTCACCGCCTGGGTGTATCTAGAATTAGAATATAGGGTGTGCTAAACGTCATATAAAAATTTTGAGCATTAAAGATCATTAAAAAAAAGTTATGGGACTAAAGCTATATAAAAAAAAAATAACACTAGGAAATAAGGTATCAGAGGAATTTTTCAAATTAGGACTAAAGTGCCACTACCCCTTTAACAAACTCAGAGATCTGTCAATGTTTAGCACCCTTCATTTTCGAATCAGAGCTCCTCCCTTCTTAAGCTATTTATAAACCAACGAGTGCTACTCATTCATCTTTCATTTCCCCTCTCATTTGTCAAAGGGTTTCTTCCCCAAACGCTAACCAAGAAAATGCACTCGCTTCCCCCATCCCCACCTCTCTCCCCAAAGCCAAACATGAAAACTCCTCTCAGTAAATTTTCCATCTCGAAAGAACCCATAAAACAACAAAACTTCCCAACACAGTGGCCGTATATCAGCATAAGGAAAGAAAAAGAGGAACCTGTTCTCCGGCCACCTCGCAGGACTAACCCTGTCGTCTGGTGTTGCGCAATCTTGTGTTTGATATTCAGTCTCATACTCATCTTATTCGGCATAGCAACTTTGATAGTCTTTGTGTCCATTAAACCAAGAAACCCAGTATTCGATATCCCAGCTGCAAACCTGAGCCTCATCTACTTTGACTCACCCATGTACTTCAACGGAGACTTCACTTTTGTTGCGAATTTTTCAAACCCAAACAGGAAAATAGATGTAATATTTGAGCAAGCAGATGTAGACCTCTACTTCTCCAACAATCTCATAGCGACTCAAGCACTTCAGCCTTTTACACAGAGGAAAGGTGAAACAAGATTAGTATTAATACATATGTTATCAAGCTTGGTGTATTTGCCCCCAAATCATGCCCTCGGACTTCAAAAACAGGTGCAGAGTAACAGGATAAAGTATTATGTAAGAGGAACTTTCAGAGTAAGGGCTCGTCTGGGTATGATTCACTACTCACACTGGTTACACAGGAGATGTGAGTTAGAGATGAGTGGGCCACCAACGGGTGTTCTATTAGCGAAAAATTGCAGAACCAAGAGATGAAGATTGAGAAAAAAATGAACGTTCTTCCACTTCTTCTCCTTTTCTTTTTTTCCCCTATACTAAGGTGGTCTTCAAGAAGCTGTTTGTTATGGATCTGTAACCATTATTAGAACACACAGTTCCATTAAAAATACAAAAATCCTTTTCACTTATCCGCTGTATCGATACAAACCAATTCTTTCCAGGTACTAAGAAGGCAAGGGTTCTATCTACGATAATCACCATACATTAGGAGAAATAAAGATGGAGAATGAATCATGAAATCTGAGCTGAGATATTGATATCAAATCATACTCAATTAAGTGCTAAATTATCGCCAAGGTAGTCTTTAACTACCCAGAAGCCTTGAGCCAACACAGCAGTGTCAACAGTCTGGTACATTTCAGCTTGTATTGTAAAGAAACTAAAGCCCAAATTTATCCAGTTTGCAAAGCTTGATCCAGAATCTTCAATAGAGAAGATACTACTTTGCTATGATATAGTGTAAACAATTTATTTGATAAAAAAAATGAGAAATGAAAATTGTGCTCGCCAAAACAAGTGAGCCCAGACTTAATGATGAGAGAAATTTACCTCCTAAAGAAATAACGTACCTAAACATGTTATTTCAAAACCACACATGAGAACTCAAAAAAATTGTGTATATCATAAAACACCATCCAATTGGTAGCAGTATGTAAAGGCCAAAAAGAAAAAAATAAATAAAATATTACAAAATTCTACATCTCATAATTCATTATGCACCAATTGTCCATCGTATAACGCTAGCATACAATATATAAGAGAAAACAAAAACCTCTTACTTGTTAAAATTCTGAAAATTAAAAGAATCAACCTTCTGATGGAGTCTTTGCCACAATCGACAAAGCATGCAATCCATTCTGCAACTCATCTTGCAACAGACCATAAATCATCCGTTGTCTTTTAACCAAACTCTTCCCTTCGAACTCTTTTGATACTACTTTCACATTAAAATGTGTCTCGCCATCACTCCCCATAACGCCCGCATGCCCAGCATGCTGATAAGATATATCCTCCACTTTCAATTCCTTGGGACTCAGCTCTCTCTCCAATATCTCCTTAATCCTATTTCCCCTATTCCCCAATACAATACCACTATCCTTGTTTGATTCTAAATCACCAACAGTTTCTTCATTCTTCTCTTTCACCTCCAAATCCTCATCAACAATCAAATCCTGAACCAGGCTTTCTCCACCCATATCACTGTTTTTTTCCTTTTGCACATATAGCTGCAAAGCTTTTCTCTGCATTAACTTTAACATGTTCAAAAACCCATTATTCCTAGACGGGGTCAAGCTCTGTTGCAGCCCCAATAACACAATAAAATCGGGTGAAACCCGCAAAATCTCCTCCACGGACTGACCAGATAATCCCTTTACAAGCAAAGCTGCAAGCCCTTTCGTGAGTACCGAATCAGAGTCGGCCTCGTAAACAACACTTTTGCTATCAGATTCGAGGTATGCTCGGACCCAAACTTGAGAAACACAACCCTGCACTTTATTTTCAACAGTCTTGAATTGGGGATCAAGGGGAGTTAAATTCTTACCATAGAACAAGAGCTGCTCATACTTGGCTTTGGGTTCCTCAACGGCTTGGAAGAGCTTGATTATCTCTTGGAGCTTTGGGGGCAGCTCTTCTATGGGTTGTAGAGAGGCAGAAGGAGATGATGGGGATGAAGCGAGAGGTTTAGTGAGCAGTCTTTCAATTGTAATGGGTCTGAAGAAAGAGAGATTCGGGGGATTCAGTAGTGCTGATAAGATAGAGGTTTTGAAGATGTGGATGTTGTGGTTTGGGAGAGATTGTGGAAATTTGGCATAGATTAAACGGAAGGAAGTGCAAATCGACATCAACTCTATATAATCCTTGATTCTGCATGTAGCAGGCAATACATTAATATTACTCTATGGTAAATCCTTACTCTACTTCACATCAATGTTGTTAAAAGCTCTAGGCGCCGAGGTCCTATATTGCCTGAGGCGCTCAGCTCCAACTAAGGCACTCGCCTTACTAATACTAGGCGCTAATTATTTTTTCAATAAAATCGAATAATTTTATAATATTATAGTTCTTTCAGGTGTATGTGGAAGTATAAGCTATTGTTATAGCCATGGGGAAGTAGTGATAACTTATTGATATATTATTACATAACCTTTTCATAGTTTATATAAATGATACTTTCTTTGAAAAATAATAAGTGATGACGATAATTTGACATATCATAAAAACAAGAAATACTCCAAAGATAGAAAAAATAAAAAATAATACGATATGAGTGAAGCGCTAGCTTTGGCCCTTTAGGTGCTAGCGTTGGCTCTTTATGAGCTAGTGCCTTGGCTAAAGGCGCTCACCTAAGCATGCCTTCATGACATTGCTCGCCTGTACTCATACAAGGCACCTTAGCCTTACCTTGTGTTGCCCGAGAGCCTAAGCGAGATCCTGGAGAGTTTTTAATAATACTGTGCCTATGCCAAATCAAGTTCAACAAAAAGAATAATGCACGCTAAAGAGGTCACTTTTGCAATCTAAGGCATACAAGCTTCAAGAATCTTTTTCCTTAGATAAACCCAGTGGGATTCTGCTAATAACATTCTCGTCCACTATTCTGTATTGACTTGAGAACCTTCGGTGGATGTTACCAGCTAACCGATCAACAAGATCTCGATGCTTATCATACAGGGCAGGAAGTGTGACAGACAAAATCACCCCTGCATCCAAATCAAATGATACATATCTCATTGCGGAAATTACGTTAGATAACATATAAACCATATGTACGCATATGACACTGCGAGTCAAGCAAAAACGGTTTGGTTATTGACAAGTCATTGTAAACAATAAACCAATAATAATTACGTGATACCATACCAATTCACACCCCATCAAGTGACAACTCATTCACGACAATTTGTCATTAAATGACGGTAGCAAATTGTTGAGTATGACAACAACAAAGAAAGAGATAACTACCGATTGGATGAAATCACAATGACAACAGTCACAGCTATAATAGATGGAGGACACGGGGTAAACTATACTTACCGATATAAGCAATAGTAAAGAAAGAGATGTAGCTGCCAATCACGGACAAGAGCCAAAGAAATACAACCACCTGTCAAGTTGCAAACGCATTAGGGCAGTTTCCTTGGTCCAAATAATAAATTTAGTCAAACTCAACAGAAATAAATTAAAAGAACAGAACAGAGGAGAAAATGAGGACAGCAGTCTAAAGCTAGTATTGTATGTCTTAATGCACTTAAAGCTGTATTTTGCACACAAAGATCTAAATTGTTTGAATCCATGTAAAATTCTAGAGGTCATAATCCTTCTCCACAATCTCTATCGAACATCTCAACACCTCGAAACATGCTTTGCATAACTTCAATTCTCGAGGTATAAACACCAAAATGGTGCAACGTTTTCATAGTTGACCATATTCCAACACATCAAGTCAATTATATTTCAAGGGAGAACATATGCTATCAGTACTTACAACTTCCTTGTACAACACCAGGTTAACCATAAATCTTGATACAGCAGGCATCCACTAACCTTAGAGAAAAGCCTAAAATCTTTTCCAAGAGTTATATCGTGAGCCATTAGTAGGGCATAGTTAACTTTTGCACGGAATGAAGCTGCTGCGTTCATGATCATCTCTTCTGATAATTCTAGTTCAGGTAACTCAGGGAGTTGTCTGTGCAAAAGCAAAAGAATAAAGTTCAAAACGTCATATATTAATATTGAGGGAGCGTAAAAACGACATACATATCTGAGGATATAGCTGAAACTTACTTATTTCTGAAGGACGCATAGTGGACCCATAAAAACCGGAACACAATCAAGACAAGTAGAATATCTGAACAAATCGACAAGGATGATAACCCTGACCGCTCAAAAAGAAGCCACACAACTGTAGCCACAACGATAATGCCAAAAGAAATGCGTCTCCTCTTCCACAATAGTATATCAGCAGCTAAGATCAAGGTAAAAAAAGGTTAATTTAAAATTATAGTCACATATGTGCGTGTATATGCACAAGCATGAACATCATCAAACAAAAGGAAGGGCACGCGAGGAGGTCAGTGGAGGCTAACCATGTGAGGCTCGTGAATGTTAATAGAAATGCAAATGAAGGTTGATTTTAAAATTATTTGTTACAATAAGGATTGCCCTATAAGAGTATACAATCAAAGAAAGAAATTATAACGTATTTCACAATAACAACTTAATGAAGAAACACTGCAGCTCAAGAAAATCAACATCATGCCTGAAGAAAGCATTTACCATCTACGAATATGAAAGAACTGGCACACCCATTGCCTAGTTTAGTTACCCATATAAAGTGTAATTATGATGAATCCAATAGTCTTTACTTCAAAAAAGACCTAATTCAAAACAAAGCATTAATATGAATTTGGACTCAAGTTTCAGAATTTGTATTTACTGTCAAGCTTATAGTGCCATTATTGAATATACAATCATACAACTCTCAATACATGTGTAGCATACCCAAAGTATTTATAAATACCTGTGTATAAAAAATTGGTACATATAACTATTCATACACATGACAACTTGGAGAGAGAGATGATCAATAATGCCATAAAGATTTGAATAATTGATCTCTTTCCTACTTGTAAGCATATGGTTTGTACATATTAGTATGCATAAAAACTCTGCCCGTGTAGTATATGCTTTTGAAGTTCCTCATGAAATTACTCACAACTATCAATATCAATCCAAATGATATCATTATCAAAACCACAGCCCGTGCATCCATCACTGTTAAATTTCTCTAAAAATATCAATGTTTCCTTTGTTTGACAATCAAATAACTACATCTATATACCCAAGAACAGCAACAAAATTCATACCAAAAAAACCATCTTTGTGTACAACACTATTCTACGCACACAATTGTCTGAATATATCAATGTGGTTACACTTTAAGGGCACTCCCACCTGTGCTTCTAAACGAACACCTATCTTAAAGTTTAGAGATTAAACTCAAGGGGACGCTCCATCGGTGTACCTAATACCATCCAATTCTCTTAAAATCAGGGGGTTTGCTACATGATTCCCACAAACTAGGGACTAATGCTCATTTCCAATTCTATTTTGAAGTTTATACGGGGTCTAGCGCGAATATTCCTAATATCTCAGCCTTTACTCTAAACCTAAGCACAAAACTGTCAGTATAGCGACACGGTTACACTCAGAAGCGGACCCAGAATTTCCGGTTAGCGGGCTTCATTGAAAAGTCCAATTTTTATAGACACGAATGATAATAAAAATTTCATACATACGTACATAATTACATGTGGACAAACACATACATACATACATACAAAAACATAGCAACAACCAGTGGAGAAAAGAGAAGAGAGAGAAAAGAGAAAGGGAGCTCTAGTTCATCGTACTCGGGCCGTCATCTGCAAAAAATAATTGCATTTTTGGAGCCTACATCACGAGGAGAGAATTTTGACGTATGTTTCTTGTCCTATTTCACTCGTTCCCAAATACCTAGGTTTCTGTGATTGGTCCGTAAATTGCTATAATATTGTGAACCATACTCTATGTAATTTATAGAGTAATTTTGTGTATAAACTCATTGTGATTTGTTCCCGTTTGTTAGATCAAACTCGAATCCCTAACTTTGGTAAATTTGGGACTTTTGGCTATGACCACTCGGGAATGATTCGTCTACACCTAGGTGCAGTAGATAACTCGTATTACTTTAATTGGAAAGTTTGTGTTTATATGTTATGTGTAACGAATTGTGTAAAATGTGGTATTGGAGACGAACGATATATTGTGATGTGAATATTGTGGAAAATTGTGGAGACTTATTGAGAATTAAATTGTGATATTTCTGAAGTAGAACATGTGTAACCAAAGACGGTGATAATTGTGAAGTAGTGGTTATTATGAACAAATATTGTGAATAAAAATCATTTTTATTTTTAAAAATATTCAAGGCCTTGAATTATATAGTTGTTGTGTAAATATATTGATATTATGGCAAATATTGCAATTATTCCAATTTTTGTGCTTTGTGATTTTGTGATAGATGAAATTGTGAAATTGTGAAGATTTGTGGTAAGACTTGGAGATTAAT
>MKEJ01106719.1:0-14970 GCA_001753735.1 Embelia ribes
TATATATATATATGTGCTTGTGTATGTAAAATGTGTCTTTCTTTGAAATGTGGAAAGATAGGGCTGCAAGCGTGCGCCCATGATTCAATATATTTGCACGAGCACCCCTCACACGTGGACATTTACATCAACAAGCAAAAACAATTGAGTAGTAACCAATTTTCACAAGATTGAATCTTTTGCCACAAAAACCAATATCCCTAGCAAAAGTAGAAAACATATTATTACAAATTTTGTACAAAAAGAAAAGCAAAAAAAAAAAAAAAAAAAAAAAAAAAAAAAGTAATTCTGGACCGTAGAAGAAGCACTTTTGTTGCGTGCGACATTGTTTGTCACATATTCACTCACATACCAAATTGTCTGTACTGATATGTGGCCCCAAAATTTCACTTTTAGGACAAATAAAATGATAATGGGCAGTGTTTGGTAGACCAAAAGTATAGCATTGAGGTTGACTCCTCAACAATGGAGTGGTGAATTGGCAATCCAAACAAGGCCCCACTAGTCCCTAAATTGGAATGCAACTTTTATTTACTTTGCCTTGATTTTTTGAGGCAAAATATCTTGTAGTTTCACACATTTGATCTTTTTACCCATTAATTAATAATTGTTATTGAACATTGATTGGATTTTGAATTTTATTGGCATACAAGCTTGTTGGGTACAAAAGGTGATTTCCCTTATGTTTCAAAATCTAATGAGGGGTTTAGCTTAATTCTCTACCCACACCCTACCTGCCTAGTTATATATTAATTAATAAACTGTAATAAAGGTAAATAGGGGATGATCGCTAATCTTAGACGGATTAGAATTGTTGATTGACTATTTTTAAAAGTAATATATATATATAATATAATATGTACAACTAAAGATTTTAGATGAAATGATTGTATATCAATTAATATAGTATGAGAATATATTTATTAAAATGAAAATAACAAAAAGGATCTCAGCTAATCTATTTTCTATTTATTGTTTTTTTAACAAGTGTTGAAGTCAACTTACTTTAGGCGATTCTTACGAAATATGCTAATAAGAAATAATCAAAGAAACAAAATAACAGAATACAAAAACAAGGTGTATTTCAATATATGAGAGATAAGATTTCAATTATAAATAGAAATATTTATACTAGGAATGTGTCTCTAAGTAAAATAAATTTGTAAACTGTCTAAAATAATTCCCAAAAAAATTTGGCTAGGTGGCACATTCTCGAAACCACACCTTACGTTATGGGTAGGGAGCGATGCCCCAAATGACCTACTGCAAACTTGCACGGAATTGGATTCGAAACGGTCGAAACTGGTGTAATGTATATTTACCCTACACAATCCTAGTAGTTACAATATGTATGGATTTTAGATTGAAGCCATCAATAATAATAGTCATTTGCATTTAATAAAATACTCTACTTAATTGTCATTTGTCAAAAGATTTCATTTATTGATTTTTACCTTCTCTTATGCTTAGACTTGAGTATTGCTAAATATTGTGGATACGAATTGAATGAGAAATGAATAACATCACTATCATACTGCATGACAAACAAGGAGACAGTTGAAAACATACACTTGAAAACTTTAGACTTTAAATTCACTCTTTTGACAATTATTAATGCACAGCAAATTCTAATTCCAATTATTATCCATTGATTTACCAACTAACCCTCCCACTAATGCCTGCCACATTGATAAAATATATTAATCTTCATTACAATAAATAGTCACTAAATCAATGATATTATCTCCTGCACTTATCTGCAAAAGCACATTACAGAATAAAAAAAAAAAAACTTTTAAATTGAACATTAATTAGGCGATCAAGTAGGCGAACATCGGTCGAAAAAGCCCATGGTCCTTGTAGTAATCTCCCTCTAGTTACCGAATCTATTCATATGAAATATTGCATTCAACAGCAAATTAAACTAGTGTGTGTGTATATATATATATATATTGATAATCGGAAAGTAACTGTGTCACGCACCGTTAGTATGGTATATTTGTTGACTAATAATTGTATATATATTAATCATCGGAAAGTACTAGTAATTATCATCACAATGGAAAAAATAATTGCCACTAGATGAATTAAATGTGGTGCATAATAGCGGATAATTAACTTTTCAAGATGATGTGAAGTGCAATCTATAATTACCAATCTTTTACCGACAAACCTAAATAATTTTTGGACATACTTACCTACCTATTACTTTCCAATAAATACTAAAATTGATTGTTTTGCTTGAAAACATTTTCTTAATAAAAAAATATGTTTTTAAGATTTTGTATGCATTTGGCAACCATTTAAATTTTCATTTGGAAAATAATTAAATTATTTTGATACCGGATAACTCAAATATAATGATAGAAAATTTTTAATTGGTGAGAGTAGTTTAAATAGAGATAGAGGGAATGACAGAGACGAGGCGAAAGAAATTAATTCAATGTGTTTGGAAAATGATTTTTGACTAGTTTGAGCAGAAATTTTTTTCCTCCATATGTATCAAGATTTGAAAAATATTTTTCCAAAAAATAGATTGTCCAACAAAACAATTATCTAAATAATTCATTTTTTCGCAATTTTGTTTTTTTTTTCCTTCATATTTTACCAAACTTACTTGTAATATTTAAAAGTTTGTTCAAGAGTGTTTTTCATCTCCAACAAAAAATATATTTTGTACTTATAAATTACAGACAAACGAGCTAATAAACAAGTGAATCCTGAAATGAGTTTAACAGATATGCTTCTGGAGAGATGGATATGTGGGAAGGGTGGGAAAGATAAAAATGAAAACAATGAAGAGATGGAGTGGTCTATGAGAAAGCTGTCTAAGGTGATTTGAGCATGTGATCCGTTATTGCATGAGTTAATTAGTATGGGAAAGGAAAAAAAAAGGCAGGGGGAGATTTCTGAAAATGTGAATGCAAATGATACAAAAAGGTATCTATGTTAGAATTAGAGAAGTGGATTAGCAAGTTGCTTAAGAAATGGACCAGTGGCATTAGATTATATATATCAAATATGATTTTTTATTTTGGTCTCCTTCAACTGACCCTAAATTCTTGAGAATATGGCTTTGATTGTTCCACCTTTTATTGCCGAGTCAAAGAAGTTTCTCCTTGTGTGAGTGTGATATGTGCTTTAGGTGATATCTTTGATATGTTTGGTTCCATTATTTTGGAATCTTTGCTTTGTAACTTTACATTGTGGTGCATTTGGACAATATGAAGCGTTCAGATGGTATATCATTTATTGGTTACTGTATCTATGTGTGCCTTTTAACTGTTTTTGCTTGGTGTTATGATTTTTTAGATGATTGGGTTGCGGTTTCAGTTCTGTTTTTATATTTGTAGCTTGATTATATTTTTTCAGTTGTAAAGGATTTATAGTTCCACTGTTTTGGATGACATGAAAACTTACCTTGTAAGACTGATCTGTTTGTTTTGGGAGATAACATTTATGTGTTTAGTTGCAGTTAGCTTGGAATTTTTTCGTTTTTAGATTAAAATTTACTAGTGGTGGTGCATTTGGGTGCTCTAGATATAAGCTGGGTGTTTTGGCTTTTAGAAGTTTTAAGTTGGATGAAGTTTTTTTTTTTCCCACTATATCTTTGTGTACACTTAATGAGATATCTTGTTGTTTATGTGGCATTTTATTATAATAGTTGTTCAACCTCATCTAAAATTAAAATTGATTTGGGCGGTGTTTAAAGCCTTAACTTGAATTCTTCTATAGGTTAGGCTATGCACGCTTCCATCACAACTTATGGGTCACGGGTTAGCTCCCTTGGAAACAATCTCTNNTCCGCAATGCGGGAGCTCTGTGCGTTGGGCTATCTATTTATATGTGTGTGTGTACTTGCATCATGTTAGGAATTTCTGGATGATTTAGTTTCAGTTGCTTCTTGGTGGTTATTTTTTGGTTTTGGCTAGATTTTGCAGTTGTATCGTTTTGTGGAAGTACACCTTGTGTGATTGTGATCTGTGTTCTGAGGAAATTCTTTTTGTATGTTTCATTGGTGAGAATTTGTTAGTGATGGGCTTTGTTTGATTGCAGATATTAAGCTCAGTTTACATCCTTTTTAGCCTGTTTGTTGTGGTGCATTTGGATGAACAGATTGTAAGCTGTGCATGTTAGAAAGCTAAAATTTTGAGCTAGATAAAGCCCTTTTAAGAAAATTTATTTGCTTAGATGTTGCAGCCGAGTAAAGGGTAGTCTCTTTTTTATGTAGGAAAGCGAGGCACTAGGGTGCATTGCCTAGAATTTATGCTGCTATTGCAAGCCACATCCTGTTTTTTCATCTTCAGTTGTTAGCTTGGGGTGCTTTGAAACTTCTATCTTTTGGATGGCTAGAGTTATCAGAGATGAACTACTGAGTTTACAGCAGATGGTTGGAACTATTATCTTGGACAAGTTGGGTTCTTAATGCATCCACAGGTGTAGGTAAACAGTGAAATGTGTATAGCACTGGGACTTCAATTAATTTGTTTGGAAGTTTTTGCTTCAATTAATTTGTTTGTAAGTTTTTGCTTGGTTTTTGCGATGCTTTGAAAGGAATTTAGTTAATTCTAAGAGGTTTATTCTTCTATGGGTTTAAGCATGTGACAAAGGTTATTAATGAGTTAATGGTTGAAATTGTAGGGAGTACTAATACATCTGTAAGAACAGCAAGAAAATCCAACCTTTTGAGTAGTTTAGGTGTTTATTCTTTAAAAGAAGGGTATGGTAGCCATTAGCTTCTTCCTTTTTATTTATTTTTCTGTTTTTTTCATATGTGCCTGTGAATGTTATGCCTGTAATTGTTATAATGCTCATTCGTGAAATGAAGAAACTGACTGTTATCTGAAGTTGTGACTTCTATGCTAGCTTTTTTGAGTGAATTCACACTAATCTATACTGTTCAGGAATCTTTTGATGCTAGTTCACTTTTGATTTTGCCTATGTCTGAAATCTAAGCGTTTGGAGAATCACCCAACTGCAAAGTCTTGGATTGATCTAAATTTCTCTCTCCTGCAGAAAGCTAGTTTTTCCCAAACTATCTTCTGCTCTTTCAGTATCAATTCTTTGTGCATGTTGTAGTTTTGAACCATGCTTTGTGCATTGCAATTTATCCGGACAGAGAAGCAATCCTACTTTATTTCTCCCAATATGCATATTAAAAGATCAACCACTCTATGTTATTTTGAAGAGGACCATACACGGTACACCTATGTGGAGCCTCTTGAAGCAAAAACATTGGGAAATCACTTCTAAAAAGGTCAAAATTGCCCATCTTGGATGTTTGTGTCTGTTTTATCTACCTTTAGTTGGGGGTCGGAATTGGATTAACATGATGTCTGCAATAAGCCCTATATATGACTCATTAATTGAGTAAACAATTCGGCTTTGATTTCTTGTGCTCTTTTATGTAATGTATGATTAACTAGGTTCTTTCTGTGGTGTATTGATATGCTTGATTTGTCATTTCTAGCCTTTATTCAATATCTTCCACACTCTCTCACTGATATACTATCAATTGTTGTAATTTCAGAGGAGTCAGAAACTGACAGTGAGGAGTCAGACGTTAGTGGTTCGGATGGAGGAGATACCTCTTGGATCTCATGGTTCTGTAACCTGCGAGGAAATGAGTTCTTTTGTGAAGTTGATGATGATTACATCCAAGATGATTTTAACCTCTGTGGGCTAAGCAGTCAAGTTCCTTATTACGATTATGCACTCGATCTAATTCTGGATGTTGAGTCTTCTCATGGTAACATCCTATCCCCTGGCCCTCTTTTCCTTTTTCCGACCATTGTATGTTCGCAAAGTTTATATTTTGTAATTTCAGCGCAAGTAGTGCAATGTGTTGCCACAGTTTATTACATTATTTCGTGGTATTTTTATTAACCCATGTCTAAGTTGCAACAATTGACATGGGTTCCAGAATGTTGATTTTAATGCTTATTTTGTTGTATCTAAAAAGTAATATTATACTTGTTATAAGTAGTGTACATGCATTTGGTAAAATGTGAATTAGGTTTTGTTGTTTGAGTTTCAAGGTTAAAACAGTAGAAAATTGAACATTTGTTTTCTCTTACCATTTTTTACGTATAACACTGAAATTTATCAAAACTGAAAAGCTTACTTATACGTCAGATACCTAACAAGTTCTTAAAATTTTGATGTTTGTTCTGTGCCTGAATTAATAAGAAGTAAATAATATTATTGTATATGCCTTTGATATCAAGAGTACACATAACTGGTCAATTTAAAAGCAGCCTCACCCCATACCAATTAAATAAAGTGTAATTCAGTCGTGCGACTTATATCATGTAATTCACTGCTTTCCAATTATGCATTTGATGTCTTGATTTACTCGTTTGCCAATGTCTAATTTTAGAGATTATGCCACTTTTAAGAATTTAATTAATACTTTCCCTTGCTAAGCTATTGCCAGGTATTTTATTTGCATATTTATTTTCTTATCTTTTTTACTGGAGGTGTATGTTTGCCAAATAACTTCTGGGCTTTCTTTGAATTATTATTTATTTTTAAAGATAAATGTATATTGTATGGCTATCCCTGACCATAAGGTGTTCTGTTTAGTTTAAGCTTTCCATTGAACTTAATTATTGCTTTTTAACTTCAGTTTCTGAATCTTTTTGATTTAGCTGATTAGATCTGCTTTAAGTTTGTAGGTGATACTTTCACTGAGGAACAAAATGAATTAGTTGAATCAGCTGCAGAGATGCTTTACGGTTTAATTCATGTGAGATATATATTGACAAGCAAAGGAATGGCTGCAATGGTTAGAATACTTGTTATAATTCAGTTGCGTTTCTTTGTAATTTCTTTCTTTCTGGTTCTTAGATTTTACGATTGAAATGTGCCAGCAAGAGAAGTACAAGAATGCCGAGTTTGGCCGGTGCCCTAGAGTTTACTGTTGTGGGCAACCGTGCCTTCCTGTTGGACAATCAGACATCCCTCGACAAAGTACAATAAAAATTTTCTGTCCCAAATGCGAGGATGTTTACAGTCCTCGATCCAGGTTCCAGACTAATATCCTTTCTACGTGAATGGAGACTTGTGTGAATGCTAATACCATATAGATATTTTAATATGTGACTTTTACTCTTTACTGGAGCTGATTTTTCATTTCGTTTTGGACTGGGTTTCCTTTCTGCGCTGGTGTATCTTACATATGTGGCTTATTACGAGTATATCGTCAACAATCTAATATGTCTTCCTTTGCTTGTAGTTTATGCAACACCCCTGGTGAATGATCTTTCTTGAGCAAGAACGAATGCATTCTTTGCAATGAGAAACACCATTCGATTTTCTTTCAAGGGAACTTAGTATATGATATTTCACATATAAGTTACAATCTTAAGCTAGTGATCAGCAAGAGTTTTGATGGTGTTATTTACTTTTGAAGGATTGTTTTTTCAAAATCATCTCTGCTTTTAATGTGACATTTGCATTTGGCTGTTACATATTGAAGATGCTATAAACTTCAGTTAGCTGGGACCATTGTTTTGTTTTGATTGTCTGGTTTGTTATTTTTTGTCGATGGTTGAAATAGTTTTGTCTTGTCTCTTTTCTATGGATCACAGTGTGTCTTTACTTAACATTAAGTTGGTTAGGACTATTAATTTATTTCATTAGAGCGTCTTCTTCATTATCCAGTTATTGTTGCTTAACTCTGCCCTTAGACATTGATGGAGCTTATTTTGGTGCTACATTTCCAAACCTGTTTGTGATGACATATGGGCACCTCAAGCCACAGAAGGCATCTCAAAGCTATGTTCCCAGAGTCTTTGGTTTCAAAGTCCACAGGCCATAGGTGTATTTGCAAATGCTGTTGATTTTCGCAGCTGCTAATGTGGAGATTGATGGTACATTTTCATTTCCCTTAAGCTTGGAATTATCCCGTTATTATTGGTAATGAGTTTGACGGTATAACTGCAGTTCAGAGGTCATCCAAGCAATTACTCACCGATTCACCTTTCATAAAGTTGTGTAGAAATATATTTAGTGAGGGGCCTGGCCTTTCCTTGAAAATATGGTATCATTTCATATGGTAAGCTTATGTTGTGCTTTGTTTGATCGTCCTTTGTGGATTATGTGATGTACATTCATTTAGTAGCTTAGATCTTGCTGATTTAGTCTGACAATTTGTGGAATGGCCATGCAAATCTGGCCATTCAAATTTCTTATATGTTTTCGTTTTCCTTGGATGTAACTTGCTTTTTTCAATGTATTTTCCCAAGTTGTTGGAATAAGTTTTACAATTTGAGCTTCAGCATAATACCTTGCTATTCCCCTCGACTGGAAAGGTATATTGAGTACTGTATATGAATGCTTCCACAGTTGAATAAGTTGCACTTTATGTTTTCGTTTTCTTTAATTCCTTTATTTTTTTTTTCGGTTTACGCAACTGTAAGTTCCATGTCTATAAAAGTCTGGATTCCCGGACTTTTCGAGTCTTGTATGATTCTTGTTCAAGCATATGGTAAGCATAGTCATATTAGCTAAGGTATAATAAACATGCATAACCTATGACCAATTTTTCTACTTCAGGAGTCTCCCATTTGATATCAGCAATGCTTTTACCTTCTTGAGGAACCACTAAACGAACCCATTGCGTATTTTTTTAGATATGATTATGCGTTGATTTTGGGGCGGGTTTCTCTTCTCGCTTCCAAGCCACCCAAATTCCGTTGTTTCGGGTCAAAAACTTTAGTTTTGCTATAGGCTGTATGCTATTGTCTTGAATGATTGGTTCGTGTAGAAGAAAAGGATTCACTTAAAGCTATGTACTTCACTAGATGCCACTTCCCCTTTTGGCTTAAAATATAGAGTATGAGTTTTTTAACCAAAATATTTATTGTCTGGAAAAATAACTGTAAACCAGTGATTTATTAGAAATACTTCTCTTTCTGGGTGTGCATTTGTAAATGACTAGTCTGCTTTCAGCTTATTCTAAGTAGCCACCACACTTTTAGTCACATTAAGTACATATATTGTCTTAGTTTATTTGTTGAGATATTAAATAATTTTTGGTAAAAAAAAGTGTCACAATCAATTAACTAAAACTCGTCTGAAGAAAATATTAATAGTTTTAGTTATTGTTCTTGTATTTTTCATAAATTGCAGGAAAGAATTAAAAAAAAAAATTATAGAAAAAAAGAAATTTAGCACAAAAGGATCCACTGGCGGCCTATATTTATTTGTTATGTACCTATTTTGTGCTAAAGTTTTTGTTGCAAGTCCTTCATCTGCCTATTGTAGATGTGATATGTGAGTAATCCTTTATAATGATACACATGCATACTAATACGTACATATTTTGTACATACATTTTGCAAGACATAGGTTTTCTTCTTAATTTTTGGAACAATTTGCAAGATCGAACGATAAAGGGATGTGATTTTGTAACATACAAAGTATATACACATTAATATGTGTGCGTAGCATTATTCTTTCATAATTAGGATAGTTGATCTCTAAGGGGGAGAAAGGTCACAAAAAATTCAAAACTCCTGGACCTTGTTTCATTTCTTGCTGGATCTGTCTGGTGATTTTTTTGAATCTTTTCCCTACTGCTATATTTCCATTAATTAGTATTGCAACAACAAAACAAAAATAAAACTGACCTACAATGTCTTTAATTCCATGCCATCTTGATTTTAGTACCAAAAGATTTTTCCCTAGTAAGGAAGGGCAACTAAGTCCCTTTATTTCCCCTTACCTAATTATTCTAATTGTGTTTGGCACAAGTTGTCCATTCATTTTTAGCAAACTTATTGTCTACATAGCTATGGAAAATCATTTTATAGAACCTTATTCAACGGATGTCAGATAGAATGATTCCTGCTTGTTTCAACACAAGTGATGTGTTTCACAGAGCTTGGAAGAAACTAATTCTGGCTGTAGTCGGACAATTTATTTATATATATTATAAATCTAACTATTTTTTTTAAAGTATCAATTCTGCAAAGTGTTTCGTACACTTTTTGTTCCAACAATGCCCTTCATTTTATAACTTTATAGCAAGTCATTATATCCAAAATTGTAATTTGATTAATCTTATAATTTGTAAATTTTTTATTTAGAGATAATATTACATATTTAGAAATTTAAATTGATAATTATCAAATTAACAAAAAATAGATTTAAAGAGATTACAATAAAATGGATTATATTTTTAAAAGATGATATTTCTATATCATTAAGGATTTAAGCTAGTAATTATTAAATTAGTGAAAATATATTTCACAAGTACAAAACTTATAAATACAATATAACATTGCTTGATCAAAATGTCAGCTAATTATTTTTTATATATTTATGTTACCAATACAAACTATTGAGAAAATTGATATTGTTCAAGAGAATAAGTAAAAAGCATTTTCATTCTATCTTGCAGTGATTAAAATTTTCAAAATTTGTTATCAAAGTTTTTATTCTTTTTTATCTCAATATAATTTATGCAAATACATTTGATATTTTATTCATTTATATTTTAATTAAATATTAATTTCTCTTTACATTAGAATTTGTCTTATAGTAAATACATAATATAAAAGATTTTTTTTTATGAAATAAAATAATAACGTAATGATGTCTTATATATATATACACACAATATAATGTGAGTATTTTTTATTTTTGTATAATAAGTGAAAAGTGAAATATGATAGTAAAATGTATATGGTAATTTATTTTACAGTCAACTATTTATATTGGTTTTGTATCATGTTCGGTGATATTTACAACCTTTTATTTTTAATAAAAAAAATATATGAAATATTTTCTTAATTTTAACTCTTATATTAGTATATAACATTTTTGTTAAATATAAATTTATTTGTAAATCCACGTGCAAAACATGTGAACTTTTGATATTTCTATAAAAAGTACAAATTCCATGAATAGTTTTTGTTAAAAAATAATATTTTTACCTTTAAAGATTTAGATTGATAATTATTACATATCTTTAAAAATTTAGATTGATAGTTATCACAAATACAAACATATGTAATTTTAAATAAAAATATCAAAACTAAAGGAATTACAACTTATATTACAGGCTCACATATCTACCAAATTTAACAAAATATTAAAATACTATATATTAATTCTTAAAAATATAAATTAGTGCCACGAGTTCATAGAAGTATCTCAGAATTTCTATATAATGCATACTCAAATTTTCGATAAATAATAATTAAAATACTTCTATTTTTATTAAAATCATTTGAAATAATTTTAATTTTTTACTCTTAAATTAGTATGCAATATTTTGTTAAATAATACTCCCTCTATTCCTTTTCAATTATCAAGATTAAACACATGAATTAAAAAAAATATTCATTGACATCAATTGTAGAGAAAAAAAATAATATTTTACTTTAATACACTTTATTAAATACTCAATCCATATCACTCTAATTCATTAATAGGAAAAAAAATTAGAAAAATAATGATTAATATTTATTAATTTTCTAGATAGACACTTAGAAGGAATAGAAAAATAATCTCTAATATAACAATTAAAAAGAATTGGAGAAAGTAAATTTATAAACCACGTGATAAATATACTGCCAGTAAAAAAGTGAATTCAGAAATTTGGTTTTATCAACACAACCGTATATTAACGCAGCCATATATATATCTTACAATTCTGGATGTGCATACAACATCCAAAACTTACACTGATTATAGATATGAAATTCACATGTAAATTGTACCAACTTTTTGGCACTTTTGTAGTCTCTGTGAAAATAAACAGAGCCAAGGCACAACTTTGGAGAGAAAAAAATTCATGGTTTTATAAAATTTGATAAACGTTTACCTATTTTCCATATCCAAGAAATAAGAATATATTTGGTAAAAGTATTCTATTTCAGTTTTTGTAATTTCATAAATATAAACAGAAAGTCAAAAATAAAAACATTGTTGAACTGCGCCCAAGTGACCAAAATTTGCTTTTATATTGTATCTTTCAACAGTGTCTGACTGAAAAAAGAAAAGAGTTTGATGGGGTAGAAAACCCTAAAAATTAAAGGCTATCTTTTCACTTCTCATTTTCATCCCCCGATTGCGTTTATTGTTTATTTCCCAAAACAAGGTGTAATACTTAATTATCCCATGGCAATTCAAAATTAACAACAGAAACAGAGTAGAATAACAATCCAAAAAGGTTGCCGCTAAACTGAGAAACATGCATAATTCAAGTGTCGCCGACAAGCAAAATTCAACAGATTTAAATCCAAGAAAAGATAAGTTAATAACTCCGATCAAAAGCAATTCATTGTCTCCAAAAATCTTAACTTGGGCAAATTTGATACTCGGATGATAAACTTGCAAAGGCTACAGCTCAACTTTCGGTCTGCTCCCTCAGCCTTCTAATTGTGCTCCGAACTGTCACTGCACTGGCGGTGCTGTTACAAATAAGAAAAGAAAATATTAGTTCCTCGTACATGAAACCAGAAATTAAAAAAAAATGTAAAAATAACATAAATAATGTGAGCGAATTACTTCAATGTGTATGCACCGCCTGCTTTGACCTTGCCACAATCTTTGCATCCCCATATCCCGACAGCCTTTCTCTTCACAGCATACTGCAAATTATACAGATTCAACAAATTAAAAATTCATGTGGAATGGCAAAAGACGGAAGCATAAACTTCACAAACGAAGTCAAGTGAGCCAAATTTAACATACCTTGCCACAGAACTCACAGAAGTATTTGCTGTGCTGACTAACCTCCATTTTCTTGATCTGCTTTCGCAAACTAGCACCATATCGAGTGCCTAAAGACAAAAAGAATACATGTCAAATATCAGAAATAACGACCAAAAACCAGTAGTCAGTTAGTACAGAAAAGTTTGCTTCAAGATCCAAATTATATACATCGGATCTGCTTTGTGAACTAGTTGAAAACCATATGAAAACATCAACATATAGAAAACGAACCAGACACGACAAATCAGCAACAAAACAAAATAGATGCATAACCAAGTCTTAACCCTTTTGTCTTCCTTGACAATCTTGTCACCAAAGTATCCATGGATTATACCGCTTATGTTGCAATGAAGGTGTAATAACATGCATATGCAATATTACATGGGGAAATGCAACAGCAAAGGGCTCTTCTGTGTCCAAAACTATTTTGGCCTCCTTTCTTTAGCTGGAGTGAACAACTATAATTAACTTTCGATCGGATTAAATTCTCATTTCCTTCTTTGAAGAGGCACTAATAGACTTTTTGAATTATTTCCTTACATTTCCCATACAAGTATAGTAAAAATGTAGATGCTGCCATGAATACACAGGTGATATCATGAAGACCTTCCTTCTTTGGTACATCTTCACATGTTATTATATTCTAAATAGACTTGTACAGAATTTTTGGGGGGATAAGTTAGTCTGAAGATTACATCATTGTTCTTCTTTCTCTTTTCCTCCAGAGAGACAACCGGGGGAAAAGAGGAAAGGGCATATCTACCTATGTGCTTGTAAGAGAAGGTAGTATGTGTGTATTTCATTTTTTTACAGTACATTTTACTTTCAGGATGCAATCATACGAATAAGCACAAAGACTGCACAAAAACAATTGTGGCGAATTCCACCCCCAGTCAGATGGTAGCCATACACGATGCATTAAAAAGACATTTGTTTGTCCAAATCATGGTACATATTTATCCCAAGATGTGGAACAGCAAGCAAGCAGGCCTGTAAAACACTGGACATAGTGTTGGGGGCAACAAGATTTAAATGGAATCAAGACATTTGTGCTGCATAAACCATACAATCTTATGAATAAGAGTTAAAGACGACAATAATATGGAATATCAACAAAGATGAGATTATAACCACTCACCATACTTTCCAACAATACCAGCCTTCTTCGTTCGCTTAGTCTGCACAAAATAACACCAATGACTACATTATTTAGTCACATCTCATATTCACCACAACAAAGTTAATCTAATTTGTATAACATTCAGAAAAATAACAGGGCAAGACCAATGCACCATTGTCCATTACCCCTCTGTTTAGAAAGTGAATATGTTAGGCAAATACACTTATTCCCATTGCCTAAGCAAATGATTAAATGCATGCTAACTTGGTTTCTAAATACAATCAGAAACAAAATTCACTCACAAATGCAACAAAAAAAGGAAATTTCATCAAAAAAATTTTGACACTTTTGTTAAACCGAGATGGCAAACCAAGAGCGGGGTGACTTGGTTTCTTTAAAAATTTACCGAGTAAAATAAATTTCCTTCGTTTTCAAAAGATGTAATGCGATATAATGAATGAGCAAGTGTTAGCAAAAAGGAAAGCCGCAGAAAATAAAATGTAAGAAAGAGATACGACACCGCGATTTATAGTGGTTCGGCAATAGTCTTTCCCGACAATGAATCGGTAGACTCCTACGTCCACTCTTCAAGGTTGTTCCCCTTAGAATGCAATGCAACCTTTTACACCCTAAAAATCCAAGTAGTTTGATAGGTACTACTTACTACCTTAACCCTTGAGCTACCCGAGTTCGAGCTTGTACTCACAACCTGAGCACAATCCCTCTCAAACTACCCAAACTCACTCAAGAAGATTGCCTAGGAAGTTTATAGATTACTTCCAAAGGTTTACAAAAAATGTGTATAAGCAGATGGTAGAGTATATCACTCGAATAATGCTTGTGAAGGATTGTGTTGTGTCTCAATTGAATGGCAATGAGCCCGATCTTTGGTGAAGGAAATCACATGGGCAAAATTGAAGATGATAAACATGATTGATGACTTTTAGCTCTTATTGATGGCTTTTAAGCATCAATCAATCCTCAAATTTCTTGTAGTTGTTGAGCAAAATATTGAAAAGTCAGTGATTAATCAGATTTGGTGAAGAAAAAACATTGCATGACTTAAAAAAAAATGAAGCTAACAACTAATCATGACTTTTGAAACTGAACATGTGTTGTAT
>MKEJ01106721.1:0-14480 GCA_001753735.1 Embelia ribes
AATCAAAACGATAAATATTTTTTATACATATCTAAATAACAATTTAGCATTATGAGCATAAACAATACCCATGACCACGAATTGTTAATAATTTTAACTAATCAGTACAAAAATAATTACCTCGACACGGTCTTATTTAATACATACAAAATGTACTAGTAAATGGAGTTGAAACTCAACCATTTCATATAGTCAAGACATACCTATTAAAACCAATTATTATAACTCTACTGATTGTATGTTCAATTCCATCTAAAGTTGTAAAAGTTAAATTTATATTCCATAAGAACCAATAATTAAGTCTTTTGTGTGTAGGCAGTACTCTACACACTTAATTATCTATTATACAGAATATGAGATACCTCATTATTAATCATAATAGATAAATAAAAGAAAATTGCTCTACTGATTTTCATTAAAATAAAATAATATTTATTATTAAAATACTAAATTCGTAACAAACATGAATTTTAGTATAACCCTGAAAAGTGTCTTGGGCTGGTCCTAACCAGAAATGGCTATGTATTATAAGCACTACTAATCTTGACATACTTGCACATTCACTCTCTTAAATCATGAAATAACTTGCAACTCGTGCAAGTGCTTAGGTACTCGAATAAAGAATTTCCAGACCCTTTGGTAATATAAAACTGATCACCCACTTGAACAACTACACTAAGGCAACGACAATACCCAAAAGAATTAAACAGATCTTCCACAAAGTCCAAGTCATGACACAAATCTTTTGCTAATGGTATCATCATTATATGAATCACTAGCGAAAGCACATCCGCTAAGATAATATTGGTTAATAGATTAATCAATCATTAGCCACTTATGTTATAACCAATTAATTAATCACCCTCAATACCATAACGTTGAAACATAACATGTAGATACACATAGCAAAATGAAAACAAGTAAATCACATGTGCATAAAAATAAAAAAAAACATCATTATTTTTTTTTAACGAGGTTCACCCCTTCTATAGGGCTATATCTTCAGCTAATTATTTCATTATAATAAGAAACACAATTATAATGAATAAATAAATATTTACATAATACCATGAAAAATGTCCCAATTCAATACTCTGCGAAGCCTACCAAACTCCAAGAAATGTTAACTCGAGAGAATTTTCCTTAACCCAATAATGTCTTTATTGGAACCACTATTTACCTCACTAGGAATATTTCGCTCATGAAGACTAGGATTTTTACTACTAGCTAATCCCGACTAGACACTTATCTTATATGAACCAGTGGACGGAGTATATGAGAGAGATCACTCACATCACTCACTATGAGAATCCAAGAAAACATACTTTATAACCTTGGTGATTAAGCCAATAGAGTGTAAATAATAAGTGATTATTTCATATGTTTTGGGTCGTTTATCTTGAATTTATTGTATCAAACTTATTATATGTTGGTACTACATGTTTGTATAGGATTATGACGTAAAATGTGATGATTTAAAGGCCAATTAAGAAATATGTAAGGAGTAGTATTTATATTTGGATGATAATTTGGAGCTTTAGAAATGAAAGAAATAAGTTTTGGAAAGTGTAAAGCTAGTTACTCAATGAACTATACGTCGAAAATGCTTCATGATCCAAATAGCTAAGATTTAAAGAATTCCATTGGAAGATATTTTGGTATGAAATTCGAAATAGTTGGAAAGCTCATTGAATTATCTTTTCAACGGTTTAAGCAGTGCTTAATTCTGAATTTTCTGTAGAAAGAAATGATTTTTCTCGAAAAAGTGTGAAAAGATATCCACTCCAGAGATTTTTTCCATCGATCAAACTGTTTCTTATGAACTATTGACTAGGCCAAAAATGTGTTTTTAAGGTTATCACTTATTATATACATCATAAATCCATTTTGGTTTTAAGGGTATTTTGGTCTTAGTTTGCTGAGGAAACATAAAAGTTCTCTTTATGACCTATATGGA
Source organism: Embelia ribes (assembly GCA_001753735.1). Lineage (NCBI taxonomy): Eukaryota > Viridiplantae > Streptophyta > Magnoliopsida > Ericales > Primulaceae > Embelia > Embelia ribes. The sequence goes on from MKEJ01106721.1 coordinate 1,958, forward strand.
GGCTAAAGAGAAAGCCTCTCAAGAGGTCCGTCTTCTCTTTCTCTCTTTGTAAATAAAATTGGTTATTTCTTGTTTTTAATTACATTTTTCTTATATTATTCTATGATTACTTTGATCTTCCTTTCAATTATGAGTAGTTAATTTCTTATAACTTGTCATTGGTATGATAAAGCTGTTTGATTTAGGCATTAGGTTATGTGTTGAATTTCCAGCCCGGAATAATTTTTTTTTAGTGAAAATATTTTCTAAACTAAACCGGAGTATATTGTCAGAGAGTTTTCATTATATTCTTTATAAAATTATCCCTTCAGAATAAAATTCTATATTTCAAAGATATGTTGAGCCTAATAGGTGTCTCGGATTGACAATCCGATTGAGTTAGTTAGAAAATTATGTTTTTATGGAGATGGAGTTGAAAATTATATATTTTATTTAATATAGAGTTTTACCTATTTGAGTGCCATGGAAATCATATATACGCAGTTATAGAGTCTGACAAACTCTCAATAGTACTAGAAAATTATAAACATCAATGATTAAATAGTTAATTTACGCACGGAGTTCACTAAATAGGATTATATACAATGTTTAACATATATAATTTAATATACACTACATTAAATAATACTAGGGGCTAGTCACTTTAATTATTAGTTTTACATCGTTTATTTTATTATCTAAGTAATGAATTATCTTATATCGAGAAATCCTACGGAGCATTAGGAGTAGGAAATAATTAAATACATAGATTAAATTTTTTAGAAATTAATTGCACTTATAGATTTCTTACAACATCCCTATATTATTGATAAACCCGGTACTTGGGATAGCCTCCATCCAGTGAAGAAAAAGAAACACAACCCCTCTAGTATGGGGCAAAGCCCTTCATGGGAAAAACCCTCACAAAGTTAATCCTTTATGAGTCTACGTTTTTCTCTCATACACACAAACAAGTACTAGACACATTCATATAGTCACAAGAGTCTTCTAATTTGGATAAGAAATAAATTATAAACAAATCCCAAGTCAAAGTATGGCATAAACCACCCTTGACCAAAAATAGCATATGATAATCCATCACCAACCCGAAATCCTGATCCATTACCAAGCATGAATATGATTGTCAATTTTTTTTTCGAACTTGCCTAAAAGTTTTCCTCAAGCTTTTCAATGTCAATTCCATCCCCAAAACCTCACGTACACTTAGATTTTGAGTCAATATTTCAACCATCTCCACCTTTAATAAAAACAACTGATGAATCAAAACAAGTACTACTATCAATGAACCGTACCACCCTCTAAGACCAAGATATAAACATCCTTCTTTACCAAAAGATTTCGAAGCTGACTATGTTCCCACACATTCACCATGTGCCATTTAACTAAACCACCAAGAATTTTTGAACAAGTATTCTATAGAACCATAGGAAGGTCCATCGAACAATTATGACCTTCACTGCCATGACAACCTTTTTACCATCATCATCCGGGGCTAAATGGCATCAATTTATCTTATTTCCAACCTTTCTCTATACACCAACAAACTTTTGATTCTGAAGTTAGACCTTGTTGTTGGCCAAAGAAACATCATGACTCCGATGATATCACCAACTACCTTTCCACAAAATAGCAACTCCGATGATATTACCAATTGCCTTGCTAACTATTGCATCAGAGAATAAATGGGAGAACAAATAGCTCCACCAATAAGAAAGTACCATCCACATCTCCGCCTAAAATTGTAGAGCCTTTGCAACATGTAGATGGTCCAAACTTAATCTTCAAAGTCACCAAAAATCCTACTCCCTTCTTGCATGCTGAACATAAACTCCCAAAAAGTACCCTAGAAGAATCACATCGGCCTAAAGAAAATAGAGTTTATTCTTAAGTTCAGGTTGTGCTCTACCCCTTAGTTCTTTTATGGCATCTTTATTTTCACCATTCTTCCATTGCTACCATAACGTTACCAACTGTGTCATCACCCATACGCAATCTACCCTATTTAAAACACTTTGATAAGCACCCCGTATTCATAATCCAAGCTTAATGATTATAATAAAACTGTCCACGCTAGCAAGTGCATGTGCTTCTTCATCTTTTTCAAAGAATCAAGAAACTCATAGTTCCAAGTTTCTACCATGCTTGATCTATTTGTCTATATAGCTATGGTCCACAAAACCAGCGTAATCAAACAATGCCCATGATACAACTTGTTGGTTATAACATCAACCAAGCTACAACTACGGATTTGATACTACTTATTAGAGATCAATCGGCCCCTTAGCCACTGAGGTTACTCCTAAGATCATGAAACATAAATATAATATGTAAATGTGCATAACCAAAATAAAAACATGCAAATCACAACATCATGTTCATGAAGAATAAAGAACACCGTGATATTTGTTTTTAATGAGGTTCACACTTTCTTTACGATTAGTCCTTGGTTATCTATTTCATTATAATAAGAAACACAATTACAATGAATAAATAAACACTCACACGATATCACAAATAATGTCCCGATTCAATGATATGTGAAACCCAACTAATTCTGAGGAGTTTTTACCCTGGATAATTTTCCTTGTCCAAGAATGTATTTAATGGAACCACTTTCCACCTATTAGAAAATTTTCAGGTTATGACGGCTAGAAAATTTGACCACTTGTTAACCCCAACTAGACATCTACCTTACATAAACTAGGGATGGAGCAAACTAGAAAGACCCTTCACATCATTTATCATGAGAATCCATGAGATACTTTTAATCCATACGACAATCCTCCATTTAGCTGAAAATAAAAGATAATCTCTTGACCATGGGAAAAAACTCCCATGGGGAGACCCCCATAACAAAGAAAAGATATATGAAACTCTCATGCACCTCTCATTCGGTAAACATATATATAGCCACAAGAGTCTCCTAATTCATGCAAGAAACCAAATTAAATAGCATCCCAAGTAAAAAAAAAAGGAAAGATGCACATTTGAATCTCCTTAGCAATTCGGGTTTCGACGTTCTATACCATGTTTAAGGTGGCCAATGTTTGAATACCACAAACCAAGTTTGAATGTAAAAACTTGCAAGCAATCGTAGCAACCTTCGGCTGATTGTGTAGCAAAAATACCATCCCCGAATCATCGCGTCGAGCTGTTGAAGATCTTCCCCTAACTTTGCCGTGCACAAAATTTCAGCCAACCTTCCAACAATCTCCATTTTTGGTTAAAAATTCGACCAACCATACAAACACTGAAATAAATCCACAATTCTATGACTCCATCTCAAATTAGGTCTTCTTGTACTATCTATAAGACCAAGGATGCAACCCTCTTTACAAAGAGATCCTGATATTGTCTCTCACAATTGCCATGTGACAATCCCTCTTTACAGAGAGATCTCGAATCCCTCTTTACAGAGAGATCCCGAGACAATTGCCATATGATACTTAACTTGATCGCAAAAAAAATTTCGAACAAGTTTTTCATCAAACCATGGGAAAGTCTACTGTGTAACCACAACTTTCTTTGCCACGACTTTCGTTATTCGAGGCTATCATCCCATTCACCCTGGTACCAAAACATTATCTATCGCTATCGAAACTTTGATTTTAACGATATATATTATTATTTATCAAAGAATTATCATGACTCCGATAATATTACCAATCGTATTGCCAAAAAACGACTCTATCACCAAGCACCTTGCGAACGGGAGAAGAATCAGGAGCAAAAACAACTCCACTTGCATAAAAGTACCATCAGCAGATCTACCTACTATTGCAAAGTCTTTGCGATTTGTAAATGATCCAAACTCAATCTCAAAGCCTATAAGAATCTCTAGTATATTCTTTAACACCTACCTACAAGCTCCATCTTAACTCCCAAAGAATACCTTAGAAACATTGCATGGACCTAGAGAAAATAGAATTTTTTCTTAGGCCTGGATCTTGTCATACCCCTTTACTTTTTTCTTCTGTCTCAAGTTTCACCGTTTTTCCATTACAATCATAACTTCACCAATGGTGTCGCCGCCAATGCAAATTAAACCATTCTTGACTGTGTTGTGCCTATTTAAAGCACTATTTGTAAATACCTTATATATGAGATCCAAGTTTGTATGTTTTCAATCACCATTATGCCCTTCTTCAAACAACCAAGAAACTCACAGCATCAAATTTCAACCATGCTTGAATCCATTCATCTCCATGGCTACCATTGAAACTGTCACACACTAAAAAATGTAACTTTGGACAATAGTGCAATCCACCTGTACTCTGATACCACTTGTTTGGTTTTATTAATCAGAACAAGTAAACACAACTATTATACAACTTGTTCAGGGATCAATCAACCCCTAACCACTTGTTTGAAATCATCCAAAATAAAAGCTTATGGAATACGCAATTAACCCTCCCAAGATCATAATGCGGAAGCATAATATATAGATGCGCATAGCCAAAAACAAAAACATAACCATAAAAACCATATGTAATACCCAAAAAGCTTAACTTTTGGCATAAGTAATAAACCGAGGTCCCAAGGAGGTGAAATAATTATTTTTGGTAAAGAAAAGAATGATTAAGAGGCAATTGAGAAATTTTTCATAGCTTGATAGTGTCTGAGTATTTTTGTCATATCTTCTAGACCATTTATCGAAACGGGTATTGTAATATATTTTCATAAATGAAATTCAATTTCCTATAACTTGCGTGTTTTGAAATTTTGATTTTGGGGCACAAACTCAACTGATTTTGGGAATTAGTCGACAGATACAAACAGTCAACTAATATTAAAATATGTTGACTGATCTGATCAATGATAGTTTTTAAAAATGTGATAAGTATCCCATTTGGGACACGTATCTGCATCCGAACTGGTACACCTGGGTGTACAACACCTAGATATACATTTAGAAAACATACTTACATGATCATATCATACATATACAATTGCTAGAAGAATTTAGAGAGAGAGATAAAGAACTAAGGGAAATCATAGAATAATCAAGACTTGAGCTTAGGCACATAGAGTTTTAGCATTATGGCCGAGTTATATGACGATTGTGAGGTAAGAAACCCTATGGCCTTCCTCATTTGTAGTTAAAAAATGAATTTTTACAAGTTTCAAACCTCAAATGAGTGTGTAATTGTTGAAATAATGACGTTTTTGTAAGAAAAAAATGAAGTTTTGAGAAAACTGTAATGTAACCTTAAAGAAGTAAGCTTGATTATGGCCATACTAAGTTTTAAAAGCCTTTGAGGGTTCAATTATAAGATTTGGAACTAGTTTAAACTAGAAAATAAACTATTTTCTTGGATACAAAGCAAAACAATCGATTGATATTACTTATCAGTCGACTAATTTGATCGGCCATAGTTAAATTTGAGCTGCATGTAATTCTTTCAGCTTTAAACCCCAAATTAAGGCATGAGGATGTGGAATGAGGTGGAGCCATACTGGACAAATATAGAGTATAAAGAAGAACCAAGTTTAAAGTCTATTAAATCTCAATAAAACTCATAGGTATGGGTTAGTTACGGGCAATAGGCCCTATAATAATTAATTTATGCTATTGTTGTATTGTATATATGTATTGCTAATGTGCAGGTGTTGTGATGTAATAATATGCTACGTGGGGATTTTTGTATGGTGTATACATGTGAACAAGATGTGTACGATTAAGTTGATATTGTATTTTAAATTTTGATGGCGTAACTTATTTGAAAAAAATGATAAAAGTGTGTATTGGTAATATTGGTTGGGAAACATAAATGGTGATTTGTGAAAAGTGAAAATACAAGCCATGTGGGCCAAATTTGTGAAAATATGAAATAAAGGCCGCGTGGGCCACCTTTTTGTGAAAAATGTGATATGTGAATAAAAAACCTGGTGCATTTGGCATATGTCCTCTCACAAACATGGCTTTGGGTATGGAGGAGCACCTATTTGTGAAAATCTTTATGCATAAAGTCTCGGGTTACATGTTCCTGAGTTTTTGAATTGTTTCCCAATATAATATTACACTCAGATCAAATGTCGTATACATGTAAGATGTGCGAAATGCATGAATTCTGTGACAATCTATATGACGTATGTGCATATTTGAATTAACATAGGGAATATTTCTCGTTAACTAATCTCGTCTGCTTGTTATTCATCAACCGGCAGATATGGGAAAGGAAATTGAAGACGCATCAAGAGTTGGAATATAGTAAAGGACTGATCAGCTCCATGCCGGAGACTAAGTTGTATCGAGCCTATATTTATATTGTTTTGCATTTAAACGCTACATGTGCTTTGTAAAATTGTCGAGCCTTTTTTAAACCAACTTTTGAAAACTCAAAGGTTCCTTTTTGTAAAGGAATGTGGTGTTATTGTAAGATGAAGTTGCATTTTATGTATTGCATACCACATACTTGACATAATGGGTAGTTTTGAGCTTCAACCAGATGTCATATAAAAGATATTTTCTAAAACTTCATGTATCTAGGGTCTTTGGATTCTGGAGGCGTGACACAGTGGTATCAGAGCTAACCGGATTGCAAAACCTGGTCAGGCTGGGGATGGGGCATACAAGTTTAAGCGTGAAGGCAGTGTAGGAATAAGTTGCGTATGTGAGTACTAGTGGTGTTTACAGTAATACCCTGGCTCATTGAGCATGTTGTGTGAACTAAGATAAGTAATTAAACTAAAGTGGAAGTGTGAATTTATGTGCTTTATGTGAGTGGCCCTCGAGTGGTAAGCCAAGCCACCTTCCAAATCTGCGATAGAACGATATGGGACACCCTATTAGTCTACAATAGAGGTAGAACTATGGACATAAGTAGACCACTTGATTGCGGGAGATGTTGTGCTTTATGTGACTTTGTGGCAACTGAATATATGAAGGCATTAGTGGTGCAAATGTGTTTAAGTGTGAAATTGTGAATAAGTAAATTAGTAAGACAGTTATGAAGAATATGTTAAGCATTTGAAATACTATCTTTTTTTGTGAAAATAGTTGTGGATCAAAGAAAAGAACGTAGTGATGCCCCTCAATACAGTCTCTCGGGAGAGAGGCTTAATCTAGAAAATACTACACCAAGAAGACTGCCTTAAACTCAATCTATGTCCTGCTTTCTACGACAGCAAGCTATTCCTATGAATAGTGGACCCTTCTCAATTTTAGAGAATCAGAGTGATGAGTCAATTGATGAAAGTATTAACATAAGAGACTAATCTCGAACCTAGACTCAAACTCACCATGAGGAACCAAGTATTGAAACTACTAATCTAGCCCCACCGGTTTAGGAGGCTTGAAACTTTTCAATAGTGTTGCAGACGACCATGCAACAAATGGCCCAAACAATTACGGATGCAGTGGCAAATCAAGCTAGGAACAACTCTACAGACAAACAAGCCCCGGTCAAAATGGTACATCATAATTTGGGAAGGATGAACATCTATGTGTTCCATGGTAGTACAGACTCGATGGAAGCGTGTCGGTGGTTAAGTGAGATGGAAAAGCTTTTCAAGATGTTAGGAATTGATGATGACGACGTAAAAGTAACTACGACACCTTTTTACTTACAAGATTAAGTGGATGAGTGGCGGATGGGTCAAGCCATGACCCTTAATGTGTGGAACTTAATGTGGGAGAGATTCAAAGAAATGTTCTTCAGGAAGTATTTTCCCGGCACCAAACGTCAAGAGAAAAGGCAAGAATTAATGGAATTGATTCAGAGGAAACTTACAATGGAACAATATGTGCAGAAGTTTGAGACGTATTCACAATTGGCCTCTAAAATGGTGACAATGGAGAAACTGAGAGTAAGAAGATTTGAGTTGGGACTACATCCCTCGTTATAGATAGTATTGGCTCTGAATCGCTATGATACTTATAAGGCCATGATTGAAGCCGCTATGAGATCGAAAAGGGAAGAAATGAATGCACGGCAAATTTGTGATGCAAGGATGACTAGAACGGCAGGACGAGAAGAAGTGGAACCCAGTACGACTGGTGAAGTGGAAGACAATTTATTAAGAACAGACATGAGCGCAAACTTAATCAGAGTCAGTCTTATGTAGAGTCAAGTAAAAATCTGAATGAACAAAAAAGGGCATGAGAAACATTTGCTCAAAACTCACAGAGATGTACAACTTCAGCCTCGACTAGTTCTAAAAATACGGGAAATCTTTATGGTTGTTTTAAATGTGGAATACAGACCACCGAATTAAGAATTGTCCCAAATTCAGTGTCATAGCTGCCAAAATTGAGGAGATATGCATTTCGACTGTCCTAGTGTGAATGCTCAATGGGTGGAGCAAGCTTCGGGTATTCAGCCAGCTCCAGCCCCAATACAGATGATAGCATCATGTTTCCAAGCCGTGAACAGAAGACCACGCAAAAACCCTCAAGTTTGGGATAGAGCAACTGTGACTCAAGCTCAACCATCCCTAATGCGTGAGTACTCAGTTACTCAGGTGGTCACAATGCCAGGAGAGCATTCCGAACTCTAAAGTACTCTACCTTTTACGTTTTCTTGGATTTCTGTCCTTTTCGATATTGGGGTGTCTCTTTCATTTATATTTGTTCAATTAGCCCATTTTGTAGAATTAGAACATGCTCTGTTACCTACCAAATTACCAATAGAAACACCTTTTGGTACCTCAATAATCCCAAATATGTATTATCGTGAATGTAAGATGGTGATTAGAGAACGTATCTTTTTTATGTGATTTGATAGTGATAGATATGAGTGGCTTTGATATTATCTTGAGAATGGATAAGTTAGTACGATACGAGACCATTATTGATTGTGATCGATGTCGTATATCCTTAACGAACCTTGTTGGATTGTGTATTTGTTTCATTGGCAATTATAAATCTGTAAACCTTTTAGGGTGGCAAGCAAATGGTGATTTTGGTAGCTTGCTCACTAGCTTCTCTATATCTAAAACTGATATGTCAATTTGTGAATACCCTCCTGTTGTTTCATAATTCCTTGACATTTTTCCGATGATTTGTATGGGCTTCCGCCCCATCGTAAAATTAAATTTTCAATTGATATAGTTTCAGGCACTGCCCCCATCTCGATTGCTCCCTATGATATGGCACCTACGGAACTAAAGGAGTTAAGTTCGAGTGGGATGAAAGATGCGAATATACATTTCAAGAACTAAAGAAGTGACTTATGGAAGCACCCATGCTCATATCCTTGAATGTAGTAGGGGATATGCAGTGTATTGTAACGCATCCGAGAAAGATACAAAGAAGTGCTAATGCGAATGGAGTGAATTGTGGTATATGCTTATCTCCAACTAAAGAATCATGAATTAAATTACCTTACATATGATATGGAGTTAATAGTAGTGGTGTTTGTATTGAAGATCTGGCGGCACTAATTGTATGGCGAAAGGTTTGAAGTCTTCTTGGACCATAAAAGTTCGAAATACATTTTTACTCAGTGTGAATTAAACTTGGGGCAGTGGAGGTAGAGGGAGTATTTGGATCAATACAATTTAACTTGCAGTATTACCCTGGAAAGGCCAATGTGGTGACCGATGATTTGAATAAAAAAACAAGATATACAGTGGCTTGTCTCATAATAAATGAATGGGAAATGCTGCAAACATTAGGAAATTTGGAATGGAAATGATTAAGATTGAAGGACATTTTACCTTGTACTCTTTATTGTTACAACCCACGCTATATAAAAGAGTAAATACAACATAATGATGAATAGTGCAAAACATTCCTGAATAGGGTAAAGGAGAACCTAAAAGTTTGGAGTATTGGTGATAGTGGAGAACTTTAACGTTTGAAGAGGCCATTTTTACCTACCGACGTAAGGGAAGAAGTATTATGGAAATCGTACAATTCCCTACTTGCGGTACATCCTGGAGGAAAAAAGATGTACCACGATTTGAGTAAGTTGTATTGGTGGCCGAAAATGAAGAAAGTAATAGCGAGATTCAACAAGTCAAGTTCGAACATCAGAAACCAAGTGGACTTCTACAGTCATTGGAAGTCCCGACCTAGAAATGGGAACATATTACAATGAATTTTGCAAGTGGATTACTAAAAACCAATAGGAGGAATAATGCGATAAGGGTAACTGTGAACTGACTCAGTAAGTTAGCCCACCTTCTGCCAGTAAAGAAGGACTTAGTAGAGATCATGTCGCATCTATATGTGTGTGATATAGTACGATTACACGAAGTGCCTCTTACAGTGATATTGGACCGAGATAGTCGGTTCACTTCTCAGTAGTGGAATGGCATACATAGGGCCCTAGGCACTAAACTATTGATGTGTACAGCATTCCATCCATAGACAGATAGACAAACAAAAATATCTATTTAGATGCTTGAAGATATATAGCGCATATGTGTGTTGGATTTTACTAGAAATTTTGAGGATCATGTCCCCCTAATTGAATTTGTGTACAATAAAAGTTATCATTCCAACATTAGAATGGAACCATACGAAGCGCTTGATGGAAGACCATGCAGGTCACCATTATGTTAAATGAAAGTTGGAGAAGTAACCTTAATAGGCCTAGATTTTGTCAGGGAGATTACGGAAAAAGTAAAGGTGATTAAACAGCGATTGAAAATAGCATGAAGTCACCAGAATAGTTATACAAATCGACGACAACAACCATTGGAGTTTATGGAAGGTGATCATGTATTTCTTAAGGTGTCACCCAAGAAGGGTGTTAAATAATTCAGAGTGTCTGGGAAGTTATCACCCAAATACATAGGGCCATTCTAGATTCTTGAATGTGTAGAACCAATGGCCTATCAATTAGCCTTGCCACCACAATTAGCGAATGTACATCCAGTGTTTCATGTGTCAATATTGCGAAAGTATATCCTAGATCCTATGCATGTTATCAACTTCTCAGACTTGACGATGGAACATGATGTATCATTTGAAGTGCAACCAGTTAAGATTTTAGACTGTGAAGAATGGGTATTAAGAAGACGGGTGATTGCCCTAGTGAAAGTTTTGCGGAAACACTATAACGTTGAAGAGATGACTTGGGAACGTGAAGCTGAAATGAGGACGAAGTACCTATAACTTTTCAACAACCAAGGTACTTTTTCATAGTGATGTTGTGAAAATTTTTTAGGACAAACTTTTTTTAACGGGTGGAGCTGTAACACCCCAAAAATCTTAACTTTTGGTTTAAGTAATAAATCCAGGTCCAGGGAGGTGAAATAATTATTTTTGGCAAAGGAAAGAGTGACTAGGAAGCGTTTGATAAATTTTTCACAGCTTACCATGCCTACACATTTTGGCTATATCTCCTAGACCGTTTATCGATACTGCTATTGTATATATTATTGAAAATCGAATTCAATTTCCAACAACTTTCGTGCTATGAGAAATTGATTTTGAGGCACATAAGTTTACTGATTTTGGGAATCAATCAACAAATACAAACAGTCGACTGATATTGAAATATGTCGACCGATCTTATCGATGACAATTTTTTAAAATGGGACAAGTGTCCCATTTGGGACACGTGTTTGTATCCAAACTGGAACACCTGGGTGTACAACACCCATATATACATTCAAAAAACATATCTATATGCTCATATCACACATATACAATTGTTAGAAGAATTTAGAGAAAAAGAGAGAGAGGAACTAAAGGAAATCATGGAATAATCAAGACTTGAGCTTAGACACATGGAGTTTTAGTGTTATGGATAAATTATATCACAATTGCGAAGTATGAAACCCTCTGGACTTCCTCGTTTGTAGTTAAAAAAATGAAACTTTGCGAGTTTTATACCTTAAACGAGTATGGAATTGTTGAAATAATGACGTTTTTGCAAAAAATAAATGAAGTTTTGAGAAAACTATGGTGTAACCTTTACGAAGTGAGCTTTATTATGGCCATACTAAATTTTCAACGCCCTTGAGGGCAAAATTATAAGATTTGGAACTAGTTTAAACTAGAAAATATACAATTTTTTAAGATACTGAGCAAAATAGTCGATAAATATTAGCTATCAGTGGACTGATTTGATTGGGCAGAGTTAACTTTGAGTTGCATGTGTAATGCCTCGGGTTATATAGCAACCCTGAGTATGTCACTATACAAAATAACCTGAACAATTCAACCATATACATGGTACAAATCTCTAAATGCAACACAACGTCTCAAATAGACCTTATTAACTTGTTTTATAACCGTATAATACATGATATTGGAAATGATAAATAGTTTGAATAAAATATAGAAAAGTCTGAAATCAACGACACATTCTCGAGTAAGTTTCGATCTGTCCTATTTCAAACTCCCAGATTTCCAGTCCCCAATTCTACTTGGCATTTTCATACAAAACATAGTGAAAAAACCAACCAAGTAGGTACAGTTAGAATGATTTCCAGTCTATTAAAAGAATGATAAATATGTATATACAACAATCAAAGTATGAAAGTAAATCATAATATTCCAATAATATAACAAGAAATTATTAAACTGTTATCTCATCTCGTCCAAACTGTGCATGTATAAATATTT